>JAESUZ010004301.1:1459446-1701383 GCA_017311185.1 Proteles cristata cristata
GAGAGGGAGACACAGACTCTGAAATAGGCTCCAGGCTCTGAGCTGGCAGTCAGCACAGAGCCCGACGCAGGGCTCGAACCCACGAATCGCGAGATCATGACCTAAGTGAAAGTCAGACGCTCAACCGACTAAGCCACCCAGGCGCCCCGCATTTTATTTAACTTTTAAAGTAATAGTTTATTTTAAATTTAACTTGTATATTTAACTGAATCTTTACCCCCTTCAATATAATATCTATATAAAACAAGGATCTCAAACTCTTTACTTTACTTTATCCCATATTATTGTTGTCTGGTACTTTAATTCCAACATTGAGTGACATTTAATTATTAACATATTTTAAAGGCAATGGTTACATATTTACCAACAAAGAAAAAAGTTAATTTCTTGGATTCTTTCCTTCTGGTTTTAATTTTTTCTTGTTGAATCACCTGTTTCAGTATTTCCTTTAACAAAGGCCTACCAAATCATGAACTGTTTATGCATATTTGAAAATATCTGGATTTTATTTTATAAAGAAAGTACTATTGTTTTCTACTTTCACTTTATAAAGGAATCATCTGAGTCACTTTGGTTGGATAAATAAATTTCTCAGACTGGGAAATTCTTAAAAGTTACCAACAGTGAAGGGCAGAGGTAATGGAAAATATGATTTGAAGGGAGAATAACTGCTTCTTTAAAATTCTATTCTTAGCTGACATTCACTGATGAAAAATGTGTTGTCTAATTATTTGGCTCTCTTGGATAATGAACCTTTTTTGTTAAGTTTTTTTAATGTTTATTTTTATTTTTGACAGAGCACAGCAAGGGAGAGGCAGAAAGAAGGGGATAGAGGATCCAAAGTGGGCTCTGTGCTGACAGCAGTGAGGCCAGTGTGGAGCTTGAATCCATGAACCATGAGATCATGACCTGGGCTTAAGTCAGGTGCTCAACCAACTGAGCCACCCAGATGCCCCCTTTCTTTTTGGTAAGTTGAAAGATTTTTATTTGATAGTCTGCAGGTTCATTTCGATGGGTCCAGGTATGGATTTGATTTTCTTTTCCTGCTGGTGACTTGATGTGCTCCTACAAGGTGAGATTCCATATAGTTTTGAATGAAAGCCTTTAATTCTATTCTTCCTTCAGTAACCCTTCCTAGTGGACCACTGGAACTTCCCATTCTATCTTTCATGTCTCTACATTTATCTTTGTCAATTTGTACTAAATTCTGGACGATTTCCTTAAATCAGTTTTTCAATGTTTTCATTTATATTTTCTTCATGTCTATACTTGTGTTCACCTCACTCACTGATATTTTAAAATGTGTGCAGGAAATTTTATAAATTTTATAAATATGTGCATGAAAGTGTTATCTCTCCCAGTGTGAGTTATTTACACCCTCCACATTTCCAAAAAAGACCTGTTTTCAGAATTGGCCCTTGGACAGCTCTCGGTAGTTGAACTCTGAGTTCTTCGTCTATATTCTTCCTGATCAGAGAATTTTTGTATGCTTGGAGTGTTAGGCCTCACAATACCAATTTGATCAGAGAATTCATGTTAAGAAATGTGATACATGGTGAATCTCTGTTTTTGCTCTGTGGGGATGGGGTCTAAATAGCTGAGATGAGTCCAGGTACTGGATGCCTATGTGACTGACACCCTAGAAAGCCCCGGAAACAAGCCTCAAGGGAGCTTTCCTGAGTGACATTTCACATGTGCTATTACACATTGTTGTTAGCATAACTAAGTGTATCTGTGTACACTGGGAAGGGACACATGGAAGCTTGCATCTGTTTTCTCCTGGATTTCACCCTATCTGCCTTTTCTTTTGCTCATTTTTAGCTGTAGTCTTTTGCAATAACAAACTGAAGCCATGAATATAACCATTTTCTGAGTCCTGTGGGTCCTTCAAGTGAATTATTGAGCCTGAGGGAAGTGTTGGGGACTCCTGATATAAAATATATTTCTCTTTCTTACACATTCCATTCGATATAGTCCATTTTCTTTTTTTTTTAAATATTTTTTTTTAATTTTTTTTTTTAATGTTTTATTTATTTCTAGGAGAGAGAGAGAGACAGCGTGAGCAGGGGAGGGTCAGAGAGAGAGGGAGTCACAGACTGAAACAGGCTCCAGGCTCTGAGCTGGCAGTCAGCACAGAGCCCGACGCGGGGCTCGAACCCACGAACCGCGAGATCATGACCCAAGCGAAAGTCGGACGCTTAACCGACTAAGCCACCCAGGCGCCCCAGTCCATTTTCTAACTAGTCTGTTTTTATTCTCTTATTACCATGAAAAAAATCTGTTTCTATTTTTCATTTCTTAGAACATTTTAAACTTACTTATTTGAGGCTTCTCTCAATTTTTTTATACTTACTTTTACTCATTTGCCTGCAAAATTTTCTGTTGTTGAGCCTACTGATACCCATTCCTCCCCATGACTGCCTAGAATGTAATCACTAACAGTCAGCTACATATTCAGCTCCAACTAATTCCTTAGCACTGGTACTCAGGGTTGGAGAAACATCTTTAAAAGGTAGAATTAAATTTACTTACATTATATTCCCCAGGAGTTTTTCTGATCATGGACCAGTTGTACAATAAAATTTCTGCCTGATATGAATTAAAATCTAAATCCACATAGAAAACAGGATTTGAGTTCTGACATCATTTTATAAAAATTTTCCCTTATTTACTTCTCTGAGTTTCAGCAGACATTTTGACTACTTTTCCAAGCTAATGGGTGGCATTTAAAGCCTTTTCTAATCTTTGTTTCATTGGTTTAAGGAACATTTTCACCTTCTTCCATGCTTAACCAGACTGTTTCAATGTTTAACACACTGAGATAAATCTACTATAAGGCATTTTCTTCTAGGTTTAACTGTCTTAAACCATAAAAATACTTACATCGGGAGTCCAGCATACTTTTTAAAACAGTTTTTTACATTTATTTATTTGTTGAGAGAGAGAGAGAGAGAGAGAGAGAGAGAGAGAGAGGGAGAGAGGGAGAGAGAATGAGAGAAAGAATTCCAAGCAGACTCCATGCCTTTAGTGAAGAGCCTGACATGGGCCTCAAACTCATGAACCAGGAGATCATCACCTAAGACAAAATAGTCAAGTAGTCAATCAACTGAGCCACCCAAGTGCCCCTAAATCAGTTTTTATGATTTTGTTTGATTTTTCCTATATTATCTGAATGGCATCTTGTTTTAGTGTCAACTTTCCCCTCTTTTTATTATCTGTTGATAGTTTAATGTTACACACATAGGTATACTTCTTTTGTGTGTAGGATCAGGAGAGCCAAAATTATTAAGAGATTATCAATTTATTATTATTATTATTGCTATTGGTAGTGAGCTCACTTTTTGAGTACTATTTTGCCTATCTTAGTTTCTTTTTCCTTTTTAAAAATATTTCTTTTTGAGAGAGGAGAGAGAGAGAGAGAGAGCACACACACAAGTGGGGGAGGGGCAGAGAGAGAGGGAGGCACAGAATTTGAAGCAGGCTTCAGGCTCTGAGGTGTCTGCACAGAGCCCAATATGAGGCTCTAACTCATGAACCATGAGATCATGACCTGAGCTGAAGTCAGATGCTTAACTGACTGAGCCAGCTAAGCACCCTTATCTTAGTTTCTTATAAACCCAGGGCCAAATATTGTTTTTATAAGAATTCTTTATGCATAGCTCAACTAGGAATATAAAGAGAATACTGTACTAGCTTTCAAAGAAGTTGTATGTCTAATCTCTCAAGAATGTTAATAGTTAATTATAAATATGGGTAGAGATCAGAAGCATGAATTTATAGAGCTATTTTTAAAAAGGGAAAGAATATTAAAGAAAAAATTCAGAAATGGATAAAATGTTAATAAATTTATTCTATCAGTTGCCATGGTAGATGGTTTATGGGCAGAAAGTGGATAGATTTCCCTGGAAGGGATATCAAAATTCTATATGGAAGTATGTGAAACTGAAGAGAAAGTCAGAATATCTAAACATTACAAAAATCCTATGAAAATGACATGACTTTAGGGTTTTAAGTGGCCAAAAATATTAGCAAAACTTAAGAAATAAATCTGTAGCTTCATAAAGAAGAAAAATATAGATCAAAAGAGCAAATGTTTATTTTTGCTAATATTTAGGGGTTATCACTACTATTTAGATTCAAAGTTAATACGGGAAATAGGTATATTTTGGAATGTTCTTTTATAAACATAACTCTTTTCCAATTCTTATAACCTTTTGATGGGTGATAGTACTTATCTTATGACCTCTCAACCATTTGAAAATAAAGGAAAGAGACATTAATAAACTTAGTAATCAAAATAGTATGGTACTGGCACAGAAAAATGGAACAGAATAGAAAATTTAGAAATAAACTCACAATTACATGGTTAATTAATCTTCAATAAAGCAGGAAATAATAGTCAATGGGAAAAAGATAGTCTCTTCAACAAATGGTGTTGGGAAAACTGGACAACAACATGCAAAAGAATAAACTGGATCACTTTCTTACACCATACACAATAATAAATTCAAAATGGATTAAAGACCTAAACATGAAATCTGAAGCCATAAAAATCCTAGAAGAGAACACAGGCAGTAAGTTCTTGACATTGGCCATAGTAGCATCTTTCTAAATATGTCTCCTGAGGCCAGGGATACAAAAGCAAAAATAAACTATTAAGGCCACATCAAAATATAAAGCTTCTGCAAAGTGAAGGAAAGAATCAATTGAACTTAAAGGAAACCTAAGGAATGGAAGAATATATTTGCAAATAATGTATTTGATAAACGGTTAGTATCCAAAATCTATAAAGAACTTATAAAACTCAACTTCCCCCCTAAAAAGAATCCAATTAAAAAATGGGCAGAAGACATGAACAGACATTTCTTTAAAGAGGACATAGAGATGGCCAACAGACACATAAAAAGATGCTCTTCATCACATCATTAAGAGAAACTATGATGAGATTTCACCTCACATCTATCTGACTGGCTAAAATCAACAACACAAGAAACAACAAATGTTGGTGAGGATGTGATGAAAAGGGAACATTCATGCACTGTTGGTGGGACTCCAAACTGGTATAGCCATTATAGTAAACCGTATGGAGGTACAGAACTACCTTACAATCCAGTCATTGAACTACTGGATTTTTACCCAAAGTGTACAAAAACACTAATTCAAAGGGATACATGTGTCCTTATGTTTGTAGCAGCATAAGTTGTAATAGCCAAGATATGGAATCAGCCCAGATGTCCATCAACTGATGAAAAGTTAAAGAAGATGTAAGAAGATATGCATATATATATAAAACATAATATTATTCAGCCATAAAAAGAATGAAATATTGTCATTTGCAATGACATAAATGGAGCTAGAGATTATAATGTTAAGTGAAATAAATCAGAGAAGGACAAATACCATATGATTTCACTCATATGTGGAATTTAAGAAACAAAACAAACAAGAAAAGGGAAAATAATAAGAGACAGAGAAAGAGCGAAAGAAACAGACTCTTAATTATAGAGAACAATTTGATGATTACCAGAGGGGAGGGAGAAGGGAGGTATAGGTTAAATAGATGATGAGGATTAAGGAGTGCAGTTGCCGTTATGAGCACAGGATGACGTATTTAAGTGTTGAACCACTATATTATACACCTGAAACTAATATAACACGGTATGCTAGCTAACTGGAATTAAAATAAAACTTAAAATATACTTAATAATTTGAGGATATTGACATGATATGTTTATTTTTCTATCTGTAAGAGTAAACGCCAGTTCCAAATTTGTGTGTGTGTAGGAAGGAATAATTCTTAAAAAAGAGAGAACTCATACCTTGCATATTGTATGCAAGTCCCCGCCTGGCCCCACTCCCAAAGTGCAATATGGTGCCCAGCCTCTCCTGCCTGCCCACCCCTGTGCTGTGACCCGCGTGTGTGTTCGGCCATGTCTACCCTTGTGCCAGCCCCAGTCCTGACCCGTGCCCCACACAGGCCCCCTGGGGACAGGGAGCTCAGAGCAATAAACCCGCCCCCAGCTCCTGCCCAGGAGGGGTCCCTCCCCACGACCCCCAACAGCCACCGCCAGAGAGTTTACTACAAGAATAAAAGAACGGAAAGGAGAAAAAAAAAGTTATGAAATGTTATGCTTAGTTATTTTAATATATTTTTTTTATTTCTAGGAGAGAGAGAAACAGAGCAAGCAGGGGAGGGTCACAGAGAGAGGGAGACACAGACTCTGAAATAGGCCCCAGGCTCTGAGCTGGCAGTCAGCACAGAGCCCGACGCGGGGCTCGAACCCAAGAACCGCGAGATCATGACCTAATCGAAAGTCGGACGCTTAACCGACTAAGCCACCCAGGCGCCCCATATGCTTAGTTATTTTAATATGTCTGAAGGTTTTGCTGGCCAGGTCTTTAATAATGAACATGGAGTGAAATTAGTAGAGACTATTTGGATAAGGAAGAAAACAGAAATAAAAACATGTATTCATATATGTTTCTTTCATTGCCCTAAAATCTTTCCCTGAATATTTTCTCATTTTAACTACCATCTGGATGTGTTCCTATCTGTCCCATCATTTTCATATTAGATTTTCCAGTGCCTATTCTGTTTTGTATTCTTCTATTTTATATTTACTTGATTCCTTCATTTGACTCCCTACTAGTTTCTTTTCTATGGATGTAATTCCAGGCACAGAGTTTTCTTCCTGTTTGCATTTCCCTCAATCTCTACTGTGGTAGACAGTTTAGCCCAATTTTTTTTCTTTTATGTTTACTCATATATCTAGATCCTGTAATAGATTCTCTGATTTCAGTCCTTTCCCTTCCATTTAAGGCCCACTTCACCTACTCTCTGGAAGAAATTTCTTTATAACAAAATAAAACTGAACTGAAAAGAGTAAGTACATCTAAGCATCACATAAATCTACATATGTGATAAAATTGGATAGAACTAAACACACATATGTATACAAATCAGTCTGTATTTTTATAAATGCATATATTTGTAAGGCTGTTGGGTTGTATCCAGTGTAACTTTCTTGGTTGTGATTTTGTACTGCAGCTATATAAGATGTTACCATTGGAGGATGCTGAGTAAAGGGTCCACAGAATCTCTGTGTATTACTTTTTATAAGCACTTGTGAGTCTAAAATTATTTCTTAAGTTTTTTAAAAGGCATATAAGTAAAATGATTATTTTTTGAGTTTTACTTTGTATCTTCTACTGAGTTGGTTATCTCAGACAAGACTACAAATCATCATCTAGCACCTTCACTGCACCCCCGTAGTGTTTTCAAGTACAGCAAATTAAATGTTATATGCATCTTGATCCTTCAATTGAATCCATTTATAAACCCTAAGTTACTTTTCAGTCACTCACCTATTCACTGTCAGTCAATAAATCTTTATTAAATCTACCTTTATGAACCAGGTACCATTGTAGGCACTAGAATTATAAGCAATGAATTTTTTTTTTCTGGCTTTAATGATGTTTATTTTCCTGAATGAAAAGCAGTTGTGGTATACAAAGATCCCTGAGTTTGTAGTTTCAGTTTGTTTGTATTTGCAGGCTATTTCATTGACATTGTCTTAATTTATGATTTGATACATCCAAGTGCATCCTTTAAAACAGATTCATTGTTTTCGGTATAGAAATCTCAAGATTAAAAATAAGCACTGAGGAGCTTGAGTGGGTCAGTCAGTTAAGCAGCAGACTCTTGATTTCAGTTCAGGTCTTGGTGTCACAGTTTGTGAATTCGAGCCCCACATTGGGCTCCACACTGACAGTGCATAGAGCCTGCTTCTGATTCTCTCTCTTAATCACTCTCTGCTCCTTCCCAGCTCATGCCTGCTCTCTCTCAAAAATGAATAAATAAACTTTAAAAAAGAAATAAGCATCTAAACCCACAAAAATTTCAGAAATTGAAGGGAAATGCAGACTTCACTTGTGGTGAAGACAATATTGATGAACCAAGAAAAGCATTTCTTTTGAAAAGGCCTGTTTGTGATAAACAAAATGACTCACCCATCAAATAGAGACCTTCAGGCAAAGCTGCTTGGTAAACCACAACTGACAAGAGATGGAATTTCTCTAAATTCTTAACAGATTACAGATTGGTTTTAGCCTCAAATATACTCATTATTCCATCCCTCGATATATCCAATGACATTTTAAACTAAAATTGGATTACATGAGATAGGTTTAATTTTGGAGTGTCCCTAGGGGAATAAAAAGGAAGAAAACTATGAAAATAGTTTCTCTCTAACTGAACACATTTACTTATACTTCCATGTTGATGGATACATATCACTGAGTGAGACACTAAAACTTCAAAATTTGTAGTATGGCTCCTGTCATGACAAAGACTATCTCTGCTCTTTGGTGTTTATGTTTTCCCAGGTCAACACAGGGCATTTCCTGTGGGATTTGTTTTCCAGGTGTTTTTCAGCCTCTGTTTTGTAGAGCATTTTTCGTATGATAAAGAAAACTGATCTGTAAAAACACAGTGATAACATTACTAGTCTTGCAAACATTGACCCATTGAAAATATGGGATTTTATAAAAGCTAATAGGGGCAAGAAATGACATATAATGGAATCTGTATGTGCTGCATTTAGTGGAATTTTTTCTTTGATTACTATTAAGGCCTGTAGGTATGAGACTTGAGGTCAACCTTTATAGTCTCTACCGTTCCCTTTCTACCACGGAAAGACTCTGTAGACTAGTTGTTTGTGCATAACTTGGCTCATGGTAACAGAATGTGAACTGACATGTACCCTGCACAGCCACTACTCTTGGACCTCAAGACTCTTTACCCTTTCCACTCCATTTCATTCCATTTACAAACCTCCTTATTAGCCTGCTTCTTTGTTTTCTGTATTGGATTACTGGTCAGTTAGTTGTTTTTTCAGCAACTCCATCCTAACCATGAGCCTAACTCTAATCCTTTCCCCTTTGTCTTTCAACAAAACTCTTCCTATAGACCAACAACACTGTAACAATACTTTAATCTGGTGGAGAAAAACATATAAACGATTGTATCATTGGCACCAGAAATTCAGTTTTCAGTCTCAGTGGTTTCTTTAACACCAAAATTTTACATTTTTATTATTCAAAACTATGGAATTATCTTCCAATCTTTCTAGTGGGATTTGACCATTATTGTGGCTCTCAGGACACATTTTTTTGTTGTTGTATGGTATGGGATGTTCCCATATTTTGCTAGAGTGCATCTTGTAAGCTGCTTTGGAAAGAAAATATGGTGAGATAGCTAAGCTATTTTTTCAAAAAAGCTACTTTGTGAACTGTGGTTATCCTAGTCTATCACCAAACTCTTGACTGCATTTACACCTGGGCTTTGAAGAACCAGCTGCTGAAAGTGATAAATCAGCAATTGGAAATGATAAATGAGAGACCCATTGGAGTTCTAAGTGAAATATAGGTGCTTTTCAACAATGTTAGATTGGTAACTGGACATGGCAAGGAGTGGCAACTGCTGGTAAAATGTAAAAGTAAATATATATTATAGTACCAATTATACTTACTTATTTGAATTCTGTTTGAAGTTCTCTTATTATTATAACATGTGGGGTTTTTATTTTGAGGAACAGTACTAACAATAAATCAGAACTAACATTTATTGAGTGTCAATTATGTGCCAAGCCCAGTGCTAGGCTGGGGAGCATTAGCTATGAAATGCCTAGTTCATTAGCTATGAAATGCCACTTATGGCAAATTATGATCTGCTCTCTATACTATTGTACTATCTTTAGATATAAGAGGCATTCTGGATTTTAAAACCTATCTATAATGTTTCTAGTGTGGCTTATGCTTACTCAAATGGAATACTTTTCATCTTGTTCCTTTCCAAGTGCTACTTATACACCTGTCATTCATGGCTTTTTCTACTATGATTTTGATTTACTCAATTTGCCAGTGCTCCCTGGTTACTAGTCCATGTAATGGTCTGTTCATTTGTACATAAACATTTATACAAGATGGAAAAGTTGAGGTAATTTAAATTTAGACCATTTTTTTTCCAGTGTGAATTGTGTGTTGCTACAGTACTTCAATGAAAGGTTATTCATTGGTTTACCCTCTGCTTTTTTATAGCTTCCAGGCATGTTTAATATCTGTGATTGACTGAATTTTTCAGGTTAACATCTGCATTTAATCACAAGTTATGACCTATTTCCTCGACTGGTCAGCGTAACATTTCAATCACTCCTTCCTTCTTTCTCCACCCATGTAGTAAAAGATTCAAAGTCAGTTATACTTTCTCTCTTTCACAGCCATGGAGCTGCACTTAAATAATATTTAAGAAAGTTATATTTCTTTTGAAGTGGTCACAGGAAGCATATGCTTAGTGTATATAAACAGAGAGAGAGTTGAGGCACTGATTTGGAAGGCTTGGTTGATTTATAGAGCTCTTGTATCTACATAGAAACATTTTGCTTTAGCAAGAAATGAAAGGCTCTATTGGGCTCCACTAGCCTCACAGATCCTGTCCAACACACTGAGATTTAAAGAGCAAGGCTTCTTTCAACTTCTCATTGCCCTTACTTTTTTTGGAATGGTTCAGTGAACTTCTGAGAGGTCTCTGTTTTAGCTTAAACACTTCTTGTCTCACTTTCCAAACTTTAGTTTTACAAAGTCATTTGATCATGGAGAACAAAACCTTAAAGATTAGCCATACTTCAGGTAAAAGGATTCATTGCAGTTATTTTTCCTACTGAATTGTATCATTCAAACAGATTCTCCTATTTTCCTTTGAGTTCTCCATAAACCTGTCATAAATGCTTCAATTTAAGGAAGAAAAATATTAAAGCCAAACAACTAAACATATAGTAATGTCTGGCCACTATATTTTTGGCAAAACTTGACCAAATCCAGGAATTTGCATGTCTTCCAAAACTGAGTATTTTTGTGGGGAGGGAAGGAGAAAAGGGGGTAGATATGAACAGCTATGAGGGGATTTTAATTGATTGAGAAGTAGGGTATGAGCAATAAGTCTCCTTTTTTCCCCCCAAGTATGGAGGACACTGGACTATGATTAAAAAATGTGAAATGCGTATGCAAAATTCATGCATGTTATCTAATCAATTACATCTCACAATTAAGTTATTTTTAACTTATTAATTCAACTCATATTTAATAATGAGTATAGATCACTGTTGTCCTAGGAAGTTTTCAGGCACAGTATGCACACAATTGTGCATAATGACTGAAATGAACATCCCTTATATATAGTCAAAACCCTCATTGTTTTTCTCAATTTACTTAGAAACAAAAGAAATAATTGTGTGAAATACCTTAATTGCCTTAAATTTAGGATGACATCTTGTTTATCATTTTATCACCAAAGTCAAATACATTGGCTGATGACTGGTAGATACTCAAAGTTCATACAAAAATGAATAGAGTATGGAGTCTGAAACTACTCTCTGCCTTCCAAGGGTTAAATGGCTGTGAATGGTATGTGGAAAGAATGTCGGCATTCTCCAAGGTGGGGGCCATAGGTACCTGAGGGAGGACTTGGAGAGCAAATGGGGTAAATTTTATCTAGAGACCATCTAGAAGTCTTAGAGCCCTGGAAAGGTGGAAAATGAGCACTTGGGGAACCTACCTTGTGTTTGGTGAAGGAAGGAATAGGGCATGGCCTGCTGGTTACATGTACATGAGATGCTAGAGTACAGTTTTCTAGAAGCAGAATGTAAGTACTTCGAGCCTGTGTGTCCCAGAAGCAGGAGATCTTCTGGGGTAGAAAAGCCAACAACTGTTTTTTCTGGCTTTGACCACTGAGTTCCCTGAAATCAAATGTACCAGGTTCACATGTAGAGTTGACTTCCAGGTGACATTTCTGTATCTATGCAAAAGTGCTCTTTATTCATGCATTCTTCCCCAATGAGTTCAGATACAGCTTCAGAATCTCTTTCAACATAGGACTTCAGGTAGCAACTATCAATGCACCTGGATTTTAGAAATAAAACCAACCCTTGCCACTATAACAGGGACAATAGGAAATACTTTCTGCTTCTACTTAATTTCCCCTTGCCCTTCCCCAATAAAAGTTCCCATAGCCAATCTCCACACTGATCTGTGAGATCACCTCTGACAGACAACACAACCACTCTCTCAACAATTAGAAAGTATAAGTCAATGCTTATACATCTTTCCAGCTTTCTTCCTATCTGTTCCCTCTTCCTGCATTCTCTGTCATCCCTTATGCTCATGCCTCCTCTAGGGCACTTATTTTAAAAGAATTCCTCCCCCAAATTGTTATTTGCATAATATGCCTTCCTACCTTTCCGTCTGGTCTAGGTGTGCCACAGCCACATATTGACCACCTGCTTTTTTCGTCATCCTCAGCAGTCTGGCTTCTGTCCCTTCTGCACTCTACTCCTCCTGGTGCTGTTGCTATTTTCCCTTTATTGAGGACTAATTGTGGTCCAGGAATTGTGGTAAAATACATGCATAGTACCATGTAGTCCCTTAGAAAAGAATTCTAGGGGGTAAGTGCTTGTAATAGGGTATAAAGAGATTACGTAATTTATAAAAGGACACAGAGCAAGTAAATGGAATAATAGGGAGGAATTAACCCTGGTCTAACTATAAAGAGAATGCTCTTAAATGCCTTCACAGACCACTTTCTTGTAGACTTTTCTTTCAGTCTTTATATTCCTCAACCTAACACTGTCTAAAAGAACTTTTTGCCATGATGGGTTTGTTCTATATCTGCACTATTTTTTTTTTTTTTTACAGAAGCCACTTGCCATATAAGGTGTTACACGCTTCAAATGCGACTAATGTAATAAAGAAACTACATTTAAATTAAATTTAATTTCTATTTAAATAGGCATAGGTAGCTTAGTGGCTATCCTAATGGATAGCACAACTTCAATTACTCAATGTCATTAGATCCTGTCAATGGCTTCTTTATATGCATGCTTTTTGCTTTCCCTCCATTTCAATAATCATGATGCCAAAGTTGTTTTCTTGTTTTCTATTCTTCTGGGTTCTTTTCTTCTTCCAGTTTCCTATAGGTAAGTCATCCTCAGGTTTCCTTCTCAACCTCTTCTTTTCCTATATTTCACCCTTTGCATTAGTACTCATTCTTGTGTCTTTAAATATCTTCTTTAAAGGAAAGAACAAATCTTTACATTCAGTCACAATCTTTCTCTGATTTTTTAGACAAACTTCCATTTGCTTACTGAACATCCCTTCTTGGTATAACACTTTCTCCAAGTATGTGACAGAAACCGAAGTAATCTTCCTTTTCAAAGCTCTTCTTCATGTAGTCCATGTTTCTATTAATGATGCCACCATGCTTTCAAATTTTCCAGGTTTAAAGCTTCTAATTGTACTTGGATGAATACCTCTTTTATTTGGCACTGAATGAAATCATTTGCTGTTTCATTGATCCTATCTTGCAAATATCCCGAGTTCCCACTTCTTTGCTTTTCCACCTGCAATTCCATTTCTGAGTTTCAAATATCAGGTCCCTCAGAATAGTTTGTCTGGAATATTACTATAATTCTCTAAATGGTTTTTCTGCATCCAATTTTCAGTGATTCAACTGCTATAAAATTAATCATTTTGAAGCCTTTCTCTGAACATTTATTTTCATGCTTACAAAACTTTGAGGATCATGATTCATTCTAATTAAAGCCCATGCACTCCACTCTGGATTTTGGCTTCATGATTCTCTTAATTTCCATATCCATTTTCTCTTCCCAATGAAATCTTTCTAGTCCTTTTTTTGTTTGTTTGTTTAGAAAATGTTTCTTCTTTCCCTGATTTCCCACTGCAAATATTGATTCTTATCTTGCTATATTTTTATTTACATACACAGCTTGTGACTTCCATTAGATTCTTAAGTATTTGTATTTATTTGTATTTGTAACCCCAAAATATCTAGGATGATTTAAAAATCATAGAATTTATATAATTTTAATTCAGTTTTAACTACTTTTAAATTTAATTTGTAATGCTTCTTTCATACCAAACACTCTCTAAATCTTTGTGAATGCAAGGAAAAAAGAACATGTTTTCTGTTTTAAGGATCCAAAGTCTAGTAGGAAAGACATTCTAAAAATTATTTTAAAATAAAATGTTACACATACAGTATGAGAACAATTTTCTAGATACAGTATGGCACAAAGGAAAGAGTAATCAAGTCTCAGTGGGTTACTTTAGGAAAATTTAGCAGAGCAAGAAATCTTGAGAGATCTGGATATGAAACTACTTGAAGGAAGAGTTTACCCAAAAGTCTGAGGACGGTAGTATACCTAAAGAACATGTAGAGTTCGAGCAGTGACCTAGAGACTTATTGGAACTTATTGGAAAACTACATGTATTTCTGAACGTCTAATACACAAGGTGATTAATACATAAAGAAGGTAAGGGAGTGAAAAGGGAAGAGGTTAGACATGAATCCTTAACTTCAAGCATTCATGGAAGACCTTGTATGTCATCCTAAGAAGTTCTGCCTTTCTTCTGGAAGGAAACCATTAAGAGTTTCACATAGAGGGAGTAACTTATTTAGATTTATTTTTTAGAAAGTTCTATGGTAGAAAAATGAGAAGATTCAATATTGGAGATAGCAAACTGATTTAAGAAGTTGTTGCAATATCCTAGGTAAGAGACTTAAAGTCCTAAATTATAGCAATGGCAGAGAGAAAGAACCCAATGCATGATTGGTCAATGGATGGTGACAGAATTAATGAAGAAAGGTATTCTGAAAAGGAGATGCCTTAGCATCTATAAATTCATAGTGCATATAAATATAGCACATATAAATTCATTCATTCCTTAAAGTTTTGGAGTCTCTAGACCATCCAGGCTGAGGTGTCCATGAGGCAGTTGAACACAGAAATACAGGTGTCAGGAGAGCAGTCTGAGACAGAGATAAAATTTGAGGCACATCAGCTCTTAGGCAAAGATATAATATGGCTTTGGGACAGGATACAAGGACAAACAGGCCCAACATCTTTTCAATGATTTGCCATTTTTTTTCTAAGTTGTGAAGAAGAGGTTTATGCTTACGGGAAACTAATTTCATTTCTCTTGCTCTAGGCTATATAGGAAGAAAAAAAGAAGGGCTATAAAGGAAGACAGTTGTTACATTTATTAGAGTAACTATGATATCTGTTCATCTTTCCTAAATATGAGTTGAAAATTGAAGACAATTTGTGTCAATATATATCTGAGGAAAAATGTATTAAATATGTAAAGCTAATTTTGGGACATTTTTACATTTCACATATAAAAACAGAAAAAGATCTTTTGGTACCTTACACCCAACTGTGATTCTGTAACTCTTCTTTTTTTTTATTTTTAGGGAATCAACTCTTTTCAGAGATAGAAATAAAAATGAAGATGAGTATAGTCATTCCAGGATTTATTTACTGAATTTTTAATTTGTTCCTGATATAGGTTCTGAGATTTACTCATCCTTACAAATAGTTTTCAAAAATCTTTAGACTAAGAAAATACATTGCATAATTTTCCACAAGGTTGTGCATTTTTAATACTTATGTCTCCATCAGTGGTATTACATATTCATTCTTACAGGAATACTTACAGTTTAGTATCTCTCTTTCATTAGCATTGACCAAGGCTAAATTATTTGATTTTACACTTATTTTATTTTATTGCATAATTATAGGATATAGTACAAATATATCTTAGGAAGTATTTGACTTCTGCTAACAAATGTGTCCCATAAGTGGTGTGTCCCATAAGCCTCCTTCCCTATATCTATCTTTTCATTTTCTTCTTTTGTACTGATCCTGGAGGGACACTTAATTTGTTGAGAGGCAACATATCCAAGGATACATGAATTACAGCCTCACTTCGAATTCTGGGTAAAAGGAAGCAGGAAAGTTTTTGAGAAGGGCCTTTGGCCCTGAAACTCTTCCCCTGGCTAGGACTGCTGGCCTCAGGGCCACGGAGGAAGACCCATCTGTTTTCTCAGGCTCTGCTCTTGGGGAGAGATGTGAAAGAAGCTTTGTGAATCTCCAGGGACTGGATAGCATTTTTGAGACATGTTTATAGAGAAGCTCTGTGAAGAATCATCCATGACTATTAAGATGAGACATTTTATTCTTTTTAGATATTCTTAGAGAATATTTTATTACTAAAGTAGTTAATAAAAAAAACTCTAATATAATATTATTTTCCTTTTTTTAATGTTTATTCTGAGATTAAACTACAATTTTTAGAGACACATTTAAAATAATAAGGACTGCGAATCATTTAGAAATACACAGATTTACATATATATGTATCATATTAATCTGTAATGACTTGAAAATGGGGTTTTAATATTAATGAGTATTATTATATTAGTATTTGTTGTACTTTTTGTACTTTGTTGTAAAATTTATAAACTTCTATATGATATTCCTTTTTGATGGATTGTTAGAACATACTTAAGATTAAATTCTTAAAATTATTTTTAAAATAGTTAATTTTAGTTAATTTTATATGTTCTGTATCACATCATAATCATATTTTTCACATGTTTCCTGATTTGCTTTAATCAGCTTTGGAATCTATTGCCTAATCGGATGGAGCTCAAATTAAGTTATTCTGCTATCTTGTGGTTGCTATTGGAAATAGCAAAGTTGTATTCAAGAGTTATATTTCAAGTTTAGCTGTTGAGACAGGGGGAAAAAATCAGATCACTAAGTACCCTGAGAGAACACTTGATTTTAATAATAAAATTTCAGTAGTTATCAAATCACTTTCCTCACTGTCCAGCCAGATTCTGGAGAGAAGTCAGTCACATTGCAAAGCCACTAGAGATGGATCCAGGGAAAGACAGCAGCCTAGCAGTAAAGGTTTAAATTATCTGTTAGTAGTCCTAAAGAATTAAAGCTTCTACTAATCTTCTCCCAGAAACCTGGACTCTGAAGACTCAAACCATACGATTTCCTAATGAAGAAATTAATTCACTGCAGCTATACTAAATTTTCTTTTTCTTTTCATGCTCAAACCAGGGGTAGAGTAGGACACTGTAGGTACAGGCTTATGATGATGGAAGAACCTCAGCATTGTGGGTATTTTCCAGGGCAGTGCTTTATTTTGGGTCTAGCAGTCATTCCTGGTAGGAAGAGAAAAGTGAAAATAGAAAGAAACAATTTTCAGTGTTTCCAGAGATCTATTGTTTTGCTCATTCCCTTACCCCCATTTTCAAGCTCTGAGAGACCATTCCCAGGGAAGCTTGTTAGGTCTGAGGAACCCTATGTTTCTGCTCTTGTCCCCCAAAACAGTGAGCCTTGCAAGAATGGCTGAGGCTGGGGCGCCTGGGTGGCTCAGTTGGTTGAGCGTCCGACTTCGGCTCAGGTCATGATCTCATGGTTTGTGGGTTCGAGCCCCGCGTCAGGCTCTGTGCTAACAGCCAGCTCAGAGCCTGGAGCCTGTCTTCGGATTCCGTATCTCTGTCTCTCTGACCCTCCCCTGCTCACGCTGTCTCTTTCTATCTCAAAAATAAGTTAAAAACATTAAAAAAAAAAAAAGAGTGGCTGAGGCCACTCCATGTCACTACTATAAATCCTTAAGGCAGCTCACTTCCCATCTTGTGAAGGAAGGACTGACTTCTGTTTATAGTGTTCATTTTTTCCTTAATTCAAAAATCTGAAGGGTGCCTGGGTGGCTCAGTCAGTTAAGTGGCGAACTTCTGTTCAGGTCATGATCTCACAGCTTGAAGGCTCATGAGTTTGAGCCCTGCATTAGGCTCTGTGCTGCCAGCAAAGGCTCTGGCCTAGAGCCTGCTTTAGATTCTCTCTCTCTCTCTCTCTCTCTCTCTCTCTCTCTCTGTCCCTCCCATGCTCGTGCTCTGTCTGTCTGTCTCTCTCTCAAAAAAAAACACAAAACATTAAAAAAATAAAAAATCTGAAAACTATAAGAAATCTCATTTTATAGAAACTCTGAAGGCTGTCCCAATGGTTAAGTAAAAGCTTTTAATTACATAGTGCTAACTGCAGAGTTGGTACTGGAACCAAGTCTCTCTGAATTGAAGCAAATCCCTTCAAATTTCTTAAATTATATTTGATCTATGTTGTTTATACCTGAGCTTCAATTCTTAAACCTTTATTCACTAAATTTCACTGTAGTGGAATCAGTGAATAGACAGACACACATCTGGTCTGTCCTACTACCACCTTTAAAAAACATCTTGTCCTTTACAAAGCTTCTATTTCCTCTGGCAGATGCTGAACGTATTAATGGTATCCAAGAAGCTTCTGTCTCTTAACGAGTAGCAGGTGTGGTCAGAATGCCTTTTTATTTATCACTTCCTCACCCAGGATATTGTTCTATGCTTGTAAGACATTTATACAGTACTCCATCAATGGTCTCTTTATTTCATACAGAATACCTCTGTGACTAAAATGAATATTGCCCTTCTCACTAACCTTGACATTTGCTACATCAGATACTACCTTCACCTCCTGAGGACAGTGGTAGTGGTGGTGGTGGGGGGGGAGGTTAGTTGAAGGAGCTCTACTAATGCTTCCCAGATTTGGGGATTATTTGAGGTCATGAGGTAAGGTAGTGGGTGGATGGCAGCAGTATGGAGGAAGGAGGCTTCCTTCCTCCGATAATTATAATTTTTTTTTGATACAGCTTTCATTTTTGATCTCCACTGTGTTACTGAAACCTTTCCCATGGTCTGATCACTCCAGATGGATTGGAATTAGTCCATTTTAGATTGCTTTGTTTGATGTTCTGCTATAAGATTAATGAGAAAAACACCTTTTTGAGTGCATGACAGTTTTTCATCTTTTTTTAAACATTTATTTTTCAGAGACAGAGAGAGACAGATCATGAGCAGGGAAGGGGCAGAGAGAGAGGAACACACAGAATTGGAAGCAGGCTCTAGGCTATGAGCTGTCAGCACAGAGCCCGACGCAGGGCTTGAACCCACGAACTGTGAGATCATGACCTGAGTGGAAGTCGGACGCTCAACTGACTGAGCCACCCAGGCGCCCCAGCAGTTTTTCATCCCTTAGGGTTGAATTCAAATGACTGTATGTTTTAGAATTCATTAAGTTAATGTAGTATGAATTCTTTGAGAATAGAGAGATTTTACATGTTGCTTGACCTTTCTGGAATTCTTCTATGCTTAGAGATTCTTAAACTCAGATTTGATTGATTTTTTCATTTATTCAAACTTTCTTAGGCCTCTTTTTTTTTGGTCAGGATTGATAGCAATGCTTGCAATTCTCACAAGAATAATTTCCTGGTTTAATTTTTAAAAGCATCTTGGTGTAGGGTTTCAATGATGGTGATCTTATTGTGTAAAGGAAAGGTAAAAGTACGGTGGCAGCCATCTTCCTTAAATCTAGTTGGTTAATTGGTCCAACAGCATCTGACTTCATTTTTCTTTTTTATAGAACACTTGTCCATGGATAGCCCAATAGACTTAGGTAGAAACCATCTATTAGCTGTGAGATATTTAAAGAGTGAACTGAACTGAAGAATAGAAAAGAAAGGGTTAAAGGTTTTAATATATTTTCAGCATAGAGTTGTTACCAAACCTATACAAAAGTACTCCCATATAATGCTTATATGTATGTATAATTGTAATTTAAATGTGTATATGAATCTATGCACATTTTTTAACAATTAAAATCAGTTTAAGCTTTAAGAAGTCTCATGTGATTGCTCACTGGCTTTCAGGATTCTTTGAGAATGAAGTTCAGGGCTTGCTCACTATGTTTTTCTGGGACTGGCCCACTACACATCCTCTGTTGGAGGTAAGCCAAGTTTTTATAGCCAACGTGGTTTTATGGGAAGGAAGTGGTAATTCAGCTGTAGTTTTGATTTCATGAACACTTCAAGAGAGCTTTCAAATAGGTAAGATTTGATTGGACTGGTCTCTCGTATTTTGTTCTGACCATTTTAGTTCAACTTTTTAATTATTATATACATATCTAACATGTATTTAAGAAGGAAGATGTCTGTAGTAACTATTTGATGTGTAGGTGGTCATAAGCCTCCTTAAGCCTTCCTTTCCTAAAAGCAGGAAGACGCCATTTGCCAAATGTAAACAAAAGTGAACACCAAAGCCTGGAGGGTTGCTTTTGTAACTAGGAACCCACAACTTCAGATGTAGCAAATTTAGCATCATACAGCTAAGGTGAAAAGAATTTGATAAATACTTTTTATATTGAAGAAATATTTGTCAACTCACTTTAATATTCAATATCTGTTTCTTATTTTCTGTTTTATCTTTTGGTAAGAATCTACAAAACACTTTGAGATGTTCAGTATTTTTTAGGTAATCTGAACAGCCTATTAAAAATGTTTCAGAAATTTAACACATTGGTCCCTATGTAGATCTATGGCTTTACTGTGTACCATGTATATCTATGGCCTTCATTCTTTTTTCTTTATGTTTATTTTGAGGGAGAAAGAGATAGAGAGTGAGTGGGAGAGAAACAGAGAAAGAGAGAGAGATAGAGAATCCAAGCAGATTCTGTGATGTCAGTGCAGAGCATGATGTGGGGCTTGAACTCATAAAGTGTGAGATCATGACCTGAGCTGAAATCAAGAGCTGGACACTTAACAAACTGAGCCACCCAGGTGCTCTCTATGGCCTTCATTCTTTTTTTTTTTTTGAAAATTTTTTTAATGTTTTATTTATTTCTAGGAGAGAGAGAGAGACAGCGTGAGCAGGGAAGGGTCAGAGAGAGAGGGAGATACAGACTGAAACAGGCTCCAGGCTCTGAGCTGGCAGGCAGCACAGAGCCTGACGTGGGGCTTGAACCCACGAACTGTGAGATCATGACCCAAGCGAAAGTCGGACGCTTAACCGACTAAGCCACCCAGGCGCCCCTCTATAGCCTTCATTCTTAACCTAAAGAATACAGTCCAGGATTTACCTACAACAAAAAGGGTCAGTAAGAAACTGGTTCACTATGCTAAAAATAGAGCAGAAATATTTTAATCTAAAGTGGTAAAGAAAGAAATACTTCAGGAGTATATATATATATTTTCTTACTTGCATTAGATGAAGTAAGTTTATATGTTAAAATCAATTTAGTAGCTTCATGAGAAGAGAGAAACTTGACTCTCAATAGTAAGATAGCAAAGGTGCTAATAGCTGAAGATGTTTATAATCCAATCAACAAAAGCACCTTTTCTTCTTCATATTAAAAGCACTGACTTCACCAATGGTTATGTGGGACTCAAAGAGAGGATTATGGGCCATGATTAGGACTGGTAGATTATCTCCTTGAAATTGGATGATTGTCAGGCTTTTCCTAGAGGGTACAATTTTAAGGATAGTGAAAATATGTTGTCACTGGGGGCTAAGGCACATGTAGAAGTTGAACCTTGGATACAGGGAATCTACAGTTATGTCTTAGCTTTTCCTTTCAAGTGCATCTTTTCAGATTGGCATTTATCTATTACTTCAAATGATCTCTTCCCACATTCATAGAAGACAGACAAGTTGACCAGAGTGCAAACAACTAGGCTATTATCTTGTGATATATTAATCCTAGAGAACAAAGATTTACCAATGCATGAAAATACAAATATTTAAGAAATACTTCTTCATAAAATGGAGGCAAAGAGTTGTATAAGTAGAAATCAAGAGATCCAGATCTATCAGTAATTTCTTCTTTGCTTTTTTTATCAAGTTTATTTATTTATTTTGAGAGAGAGAGAGAGAGAGAGAGAGAGAAGTGGGGGTGGGGGAGAAAGAGAGGGACAGAGATAATCCCAATCAGGCTCTGCAACACCAGTGCAGAGTCCCATGTGGGGCTCAAACCTTGAGATCATAACCTGAGCCGAAGTCAGATGCTCAACTGGCTAAGCCACCCAGGTGCCCCATCCCTTGCTTTCTGATGCACTTCCCTTTTATAATAAAAATCTGAGTTATATGATATTCCTGATAACCAGGTTAGTAAAAATCTCAGTGAGAGATATCAGAATATAGGTTTTCCAAATGCAAAACAGATCTTGTGCCTGTGAATTAGGAAAGCTGTGAAATACTCCACACAGCTTTTGTGTATATTTTGAGAGACATTAATCATGCTATTTCCTCCTAAATAAGCCATCAAATACAGGTATTTTGAATTAGAGCAAGGTGTCTATTAATACTAGAAACAATTAAATTCTAGACAAAGTGTATTTTTACAAAATTCATGCTTTTTCCATTTGCTATATCTCTTCTGCTAGATACCCATAAATTATCTTCTTCAACTTCTTTTTCAGAAAAGAATTAACTAACCCCTATCTAAATGTTAACTGTGGATGGGTTTTAACCTGCATGAGGTTATCTGCCTTTTAATAAGAACTTCTGGAAGTCAATAAGTATGGCTTTTCAATTAAATGAATGAATCTAGAATTCTGACAAAGCAGTGCCTTCAAAGAAAGCACAGTAGTTCTGAGGACACTTCGGTGTTCCTCAAATCAGAATGTACATGCGGACACATATTCCAAACCAACTATTCTTGTCCTATACATACTGTGATGTCTCTTTTCCCTTTGCCTCCAGCCTGCACCAAGTACCATCAGGATTACAGGGGCTGAAAATGTAGAGTTTATATTAAACTGGGAAACGGAATCTTCTCTCAGAGGAAGGTCTCCGAGGGATGCCTTAAGAGAGCGATCACATCTTTTCTGCCTCTCATTCTTTTTCCAAAGTGTAGGGAAAATTGGGAATTAAGGGGCATTCTCTTCCCTAAGGGTGAGCAAGAATCCACAGGTTTTATTAATGGTAATATACTCCATAAGTCTAATCTTGACTACTCTCCACATATTGTTTTCAAACTATTCCAAAGGCATCTTATTATTTTCAAGAACTTTATCGAGATAGCACTTGCAGATTTGATACTATCTGCTTATGTTTCCATTTTATTCGATTGCTACTCTTAGTGGAGGGAGTTAATGACATAATTCAGGAGAAAGAAAGCCTTGTGGAATTTGACAGTAGCAAGAAGCAGTGGTACGCTAATTTGGTCATTGTACAGATCCCAGCTTGGTATCTCTATTTTAACAGTAACTCGAGTGCTAAATCATGCATACAGATGTTGAAGATATGACCTCAGGGGCTCCTTCAGGCTGTGAAGACTATTATACCTAGTGTACTTTGTTACTGAGATGCTCCCCACTCCAGTCAGCAGCTAATTTA
This sequence comes from Proteles cristata cristata, assembly GCA_017311185.1. NCBI lineage: Eukaryota > Metazoa > Chordata > Mammalia > Carnivora > Hyaenidae > Proteles > Proteles cristata. The sequence goes on from JAESUZ010004301.1 coordinate 1,482,581, forward strand.
TACAAAACACATGATCTTCTGCTTATTGGCCAAGAGTGGCAGAATACACACAATTTCAAAGGCAAGCTTTCAACCTGAAGTGCTAGTCTCTAGATAAAACTTATTTCAGAAGTCATAAATGACAATTTTGGGGGGTTGTAACAGAAAATTACATATATGTGATATATATAGTCTATATGTATATTGTCTGAATAATTGGAGATTCTGTTACACATTCAAAATATGGAAGAATGAAAACTCACTTTAAATTTGGGCTTTGTTTTAAAAATATGAAGATGATTTAATTATTTATTTTGGTATGGGATACAATACTACATACATTTGAAGAATTAAACCGTATTTTGCTGAGCTAGAAACTCTGTCCTGATGGTTAAATTTTTAATTCTCATCCCACCACTCTAAAGTGTTTTTAATATAAAAAGATTATATTTAAATTAATCTCTTATAATTAAAAAAATTAAACATTTTTAACACTTAAAAATCAAATCATTATGTAAGACTTAGTATGCAATATTAGTATAATTCTTGCCCCCTTTTTTAGTAAGAATATGGGGTCCTATTAGTTTCCGAATTAAACATTTATTTTACCTTATTCAAATTAGTTCAAAAAGGAAAAGGTATGTATTCCCACTAATGATATAAAAATCGATCAGAGAGCTCCATCCCACCACCTGTGTCAGCTTATGAAAGAAAGTTCTGTTCCATTTCCATAGATCTGATCATTTCTATTAGAAAACTGTGGGATGGGGCAAGGGAGGAGAGAGCAACTGTTGTCCACTCCTTGCACAAAATAAAGTCTGCACGTTGTCAACAGGCTGACAATAACCAAACAACGGTGATTATGATAGATGGATTTATCAGACCAATCTTATCTTTTCCAAGCTCAAAAAAGCTTTTAAAAATGAGAATCCTTCTTCAAGCTTGCTTACTGCCATAATCTAAGACAGAGGCCTCCAACCCAGTAACCAATAAGGGTATCTGAAGTGGATAGCTCCTAACTTTGTTTTCAGCCCCTGCATCAACTGGGAAGCCTGTAGAGTACATCTAACAAATATTCATTAAGGAAAATTTCAAGAAAATGTTATTTCTTTTTCAAATAGATGTGGATATAAAGTATCTCTGTCTCTGTCTCTCTTCATTTCTCTTTGTCTTTCTCTGTCTCTCTGTTTCTGTCTCTCCCTGTCTCTCGTTGGTTTTGTTAGAATTAGATGGTAACAGTAAAATGGGCTTCACGTCATGGAGGTTTGATAATTCCTTTTTGTAAAATTAGTTTGTTAATAAGATTATTTCTTTTTATTAATTTTTAAACATTTATTCATTTTTGAGAGACAGAGAGAGAGTGCAAGTGGAGGAGGGGCAGAGAGAGAGAGACACAGAATCTGAAGCAGGCTCTAAGCTGTCAGCACAGAGGATGGTGCGGGGTTCAAACCCATGAACCGTGAGATCATAACCTGAGCCGAAGTTGGAGGCTTAACCAACTGAGCCACCCAGGCGCTCCCAAAAGACATACTTCTAGTCATAGAATTTCATGTTATCTTCTCACTTCTGTCATTTGTCTGAAGACCATTTATACTGATTCTTTCAAAGAATTAGCCTTTGACTAATCACAAGTAGTAGTTTGACCTGATCCAGAATTAAGTTATTAAAAGTCAAATCCTTTTTTCCTATAAGACATTAATTTAAACTCTATATCCAATTATGAGAAGAAAGAAATTAATACTCTTTAATTTAATAAAAAAAAGAACTTGAAGATCATGATGACTATGGTTTTAAGTTTGAGGTCTGTCTGTATTTTCCACTCACATTTGACTGAAATAACCTAACACAATAGGGAATAGGGTATTTCAGCACACCACTGTGAACTGAGAGGTCTAAGCTCTGTTAGAGTAAATGACTAATCAATGACTATGAATTGTTCTTATCAGTGAAATAAAAAAGTGGAATTATAGGAGCACTAAGTAACTTACAAATTATAAAATTACATGATTTATTGCAAAATGTAAATGGAATACTCAACTTTATGTTGTGTGAATATTAAATAAAATAGTTACATAGAGTACTTGATATGGTGCCTGGAACTTAGGAAGGATCAATACACAACAGAGATGGTCTGATTTCTTAAATGTCCTATAGCAACCAATCCTCATTTAAAACATGCTATTTCAACAACAGCCACAAGATGGGAGTATTTACCTTTATAGTTAATTTTTTCCTTTTTTCTTTCCTAATTATACTGCTGAAGGAATTGTTTTAGCTACTTCCTTGTAGAACAAATGAAGCAGTTTTGCCACATACTCGTTTAACACACCAGTTTTAATGCTGTTAAGGTCACATATCTTGGTAAATTTATCACCTACTTATATGTTTTTTTTTTTTTTTCCTAAAAAATTTTGAATCTGTTTTGATTCCCTTCTGTGTGGACATGATGCTTCTTTAGGTAACAGATTTCCCTTCAGCCTTTATATTTATCATAATAAAAGTGAGACATAAATTATAGTTTAAAATATGCACTTTGGCTGGTGAAATACTGAGCATAAATAGAATAGTATATTACATGGTCTAAAAGTGGTGCTGATTTTTTTAAATAATAATTTTACTTTTTTATGAAATGAAAGCTGACTAGCTAGGAAAATACAATCTTTAAGAGTTGTAAAAGAAGAACTCTACTTCAAAGTTATTTGAAATCTATAAATGTGCACTGAATGGGGAAAAATGTGCTTTCTTATGATTGTGCATAGGACAAATACTTGGTTTGGATAAGATTAACACGGGAGTGTCAATTCCTACTAAGAAGAATTGAAATTGTTATTTTATTTAAATAGACTCCTAGTCTATGAGAAGATTCCACTACATTTGAAAGACCCACTTTGGTTCAGAAGGAAACATTTACCAGTGAAATATGTGGGAGTCACAGCATACATAGCATTATTGGCTAGCAAATGGCAATGTTCATGAAAAATAAGCTCAACTTTTGTTTCCTGTAAAAGGCTTTATGTATAAATTGATCTGTGTGGCACTAAAATAATGCAGATATTTTACAATTAAATTTATTCACAGACAACATTGAAGAAAATGGTTTTCATTAAAATAAATATATATTAATGAAGGAACTCTGGATTGACATTTTTCCCTACTGAAAACCTAGAAACTCCCTTTTGGTAGCTTTCCTTGTATCTTTAAAATTACACAGACTCTATATGCAACTAATGAAGAAAAAATATTTACTTTGTTGGTGTATTATATATATGGGCAAGAATATTATCTATTTTAGCTACAGTTCTTCTGCTTTCTTTTGATGAAGGTATATTATGCATATTAAATATTCTAAATTGGTGCAGATTAACTGTGGAGAAGAAAAATTGCTTCAAAACTCGGATGAAGGTGTGCTGATACAATGAAGTGGTTAAGTTTTTATTTGAAGAAATTCTATACCTTAAAGTACTTGAGAACCACTCATCTGATCTGCATCTTCCCTTCTCTTCATCTTATAGAAGAACAAAAATTCAAAGAGGTTAAGAGATGGGATGAGGTCACACCATGTAGACAGTAGAACTCCAAAGAGAACTCTAACCAAAACCTTGATCCATGCCTCTCGGTTGTGGCTCTGTGCCTCTGCTACCATGCATGTCTCCAGTGGAACAGGGCTGGTACCTCTCTGTATTTCAGGTAGGATCTCCTACTTCTTTAAGGGATTGTCCAGCCTATCAAGCTATCTTTCTTTTTTCCCCTCGTGGCATTATGGGAAAATAGAAACTAATTCTTCTATACTAAATAACGAATAGCTTCAAGAAGGTTGTTAGCTAATCGTTGTAAGAGAAAATAAAAATAGTTCAGGGTAATCTGTTTCAAAACTCAAACTGCTGTTTTCAGCAAATGTCACCTAATATTTAATAGCTTGAGAGCTATGCAGCAGATCAAATACCATACAGCGCATTTTGTAAAGTAGAACTAGAAATCAGTGGGGGGTTACATTGTCCAAGTAAGACTTCTACTGGTGCTATATTATCCCATGTTCGATGGCAAAGAATTCTTGGATCTGGATTGCATGTTTTCAGTTTGTTGGAGTGGACCCAGAACTGTTTTGAGGGATGCTCTGCTCTGTCAGTAGGGGTTCCTTGACCCACCTGTATGTGTAGATGGGGTAGCCATCTTTTCATCAATAAATCTTGATTAGGCTATTTAATTGCCATAGGAACCTGCTCAGCTGATTGTCAAAGAACAGAGATTTGCCCTTAATCAGCAGCACACAGTATCACAATATCTACACCTTAAGCTCTATCCAAAGAATACAATTTTGAACTCTTGGCTGTTCAATCCCTATCAAAATCTTGGTTTTGAGAAATTATAATCAAGGAGAATTGACTGAAAGCTATGAAAACCATCAAATGCTGTAGATAGTTTAAACACTTTTGTATCAAGCCACCAAATGCTGTAGATAGTTTAAACACTTTTGTATCAAGCCACCAGAATGTTACATATTTTTACCATGTAGTTTTAACCTCTTCTAAAAATGTTTTCAATCAATTACATTGGGCATATGCCATTAACTTGCAGGAAAGAAAGGAAACCTACTTGAAGTTCTTAAAGGGACACTGCTGTGGAAGTGGCTAATTACATCTCAGAGTATTCTTTTAATGAAAATTCATGAGCCAAGTTCTTTTCAGGACTTAGTAATAAGAAAGTAATTTGTTCCTGAGAGTTTGTTGTTGTTGTTTTAATTCTCATGGATATCATGAATTTCTTCAGTTTTATTTCATTCTTTGCTTTTATTTCTAGGAGGCATTGAATCAAACTTGCAGCCCACCTAGTACATGTAGATGTGTTCATTAAATGCATTTTTAAAAAATTTACTACTTAAACTTTTTTCCTTCCTCTATAGTTCCCTTCTGCCTATTTTACCTTATTGTTTGTTTTTTGAAAAGCTGTCATGGATTTATTTTCCAGACTAATAGTAAACATATATGAAACATATATATAAACATATATGAAATATATATGAGATATATATGAGACATATATGAAATAATCAGATCTTAAGAAAGATTGTATCCTGCTACTCATACCTGTACAATGATATTTTATGCAAAAGAAAACAATTTAATAATCAGCAATGGAATGAAAACAGAAAATTTTCCAATAAAAAATCTTACCTGGAAAGAAAAATCAAGAGTAGGAGACTTTTAGGTGGATATTTCTGATAATTATTTAAAAGTGCCTTTAAGAGTAGGACCTGTGTGTTTCTCTGGGTCTTTGTGCTATCTTTTGTCCCAGTCATTGTCAAGACATATTACCTCTAATTTTCTGTTCATCTTCCCCATTCTACTGCCTCTACTTCCACTAGCAGTAGACCTGCAATTACTCTTGTGGCAGAGTAGAATAGATGTTAGCAGATTTCAAGATAGTGTGTTGAAGGTACGTAAGACAAAGAGAAAAATGGTTAAATTGACTCTTTGGAAGAAGGGAAAGGATAAAAAACAGGAAAAGGGGAAACAGGGAGGGAAATGATTTGGAAAAATATGAGATTGGACATTACCTGGGAAGAGGTAAGAAGGAGACTCCTGAAACATTTCCATTAGAAGACAAGACAGATACACACTTTACAGATCAAACTAGTTTTCTGGGCAATGAGTATTGGACTCATTGTGGGAGTGTTTTTTTGTTTTTGTTTTTGTTTTTGTGGAATTTGAAAGGATGAGTTTTCTTTTCTGATCGGGGGCATGAGGACAGCCCAGAGAGAGAATGCAAGGTCGTAGGAACCCAGAAATTTGGGTTAATGTAAGACCCTAGAATTGGTCAAAATCTTAGGGAGCAATTTGGGCTTCCAAAGGCCAGGACTTTGTGAGTAAAGGGAGAGGCATCTAGCCAAATTTACTTAAATCTCTGAGTAACAGAGGATCCCACTAACATTTTGTTAGAATAAGACAGCTATCCAAGTTACCATTTTGAGGATGAAAATGGGTGCCATTGATAAATATGCTATAGTAGCAAGTATATATCAATAAATGTCTCAGGCCAGCTGGGGCAACTGATTGCCCTGATATCATACTTAAAAGCTTTGATTATTTGAATCAAGATTTGAAAATGCACTTTTAGAAAATACCCATTTACATTAACTAGTTACAAAAAGTCTTGAATACATCCTTTAGGTATTCAACTTGAGTTCGTGCTCATCATGGTGTAATTTCCAGTCTTCCTCATTCTTCGCACCCCTTCCTCTCTTTGTTTGGACTTGAATATTCTCTACTGGCTTCTTTCTCAGTGATCCCATAGACTGAGCTCACACCTTAATTCTCAGTCACAAACCTAGACACATAGTAGTTTTGTCATCATCCTTCACTAAACTTGATTACTCATGGTTTACATCTCCATTGCATGTCACAATATGTGGCACAAAAATATATTTAGCAATTGTCTATTAGATACATGAATAAGTTGAAATATCTTTTCCAGTCAATGTCACATACATGTTAGCCCATAATCTGTTGTGCCAACATGCCCTGAGGCAGCAGGCTGAGGCCTAAACACTTGTATCATGAACCCTTCAAGCCCTTAAGTTAGATTGCCAGTTTGTAAGGTAGGAAGGAAGCTGAGCACTATAATAGATAGAAACTGTTGTAAGTCAAATGCTGGGGGCACCTAAGCCTAAGGGTTGACTGGTGAGATGCCAACCTCTCTCTCACTACCTGCGGGGAAAGCACTGCAGTTTTTTGATTCAGAGAATTACTGACTTTTGTTGGATTTTCTGATCTCATTAAATATGTTTTCTTCTAATGCACTGCCAACAAACCATAGATTTCTAAACATTTTGAGTCTGCGATTTTTCATATTTTGAATGGCTGTGCAGTGACAAAGATGTGCTGTGGGAGGTGCGAGAGCTGACATAATAGACTATAACAGCTCGCTCAAAGCAGCATTAAAATCTGCCTCCTACAATAAATTCATATTCCATTTAGAGTGGGTCTGAATGTTTTTTCCTCTCATGCTTCCAAGACTAAGAATGTCTACATTATGTATTACTATCTGCTTTTTACAAGGTTTGCTGCTATATTAATGTATATTTGAAATGTTTTCTGAAGATCATATCTTTCTTCCAATTTTTGTAAATTTTAGTAAGTACTCTTTCAAAATTAACTTCAGTAATTATGAGGAAAATGGCATGAAACATTTCTCATAGGAATACGCAACCCAGAAAGGAAAGTTCGGATACTTTTCTTGGGGTTTTATTTGCTGATGTGTGAGGTAGTATGATTGAACTCTTTCTGGATCCTGTTTTACGGATCTTACAACTTCTCGATCTTATGTGCCATCTTATGTAACCTTCATCTCCTCCCTGACTCCCTCTTCTAAAACCATGCACAGCAGATATAACAGGCATTTGTGATATTATTGCTACTATTATTTACCGACCCCTCTCTTTTTTCTTTTTATCTTTTTTTTTAAATTAATTAATTTACTTTTTTTTTTTTTTACAAATAGTTTATTGTCAAATTAGTTTCCACATAACACCCAGTGCTCATCCCCACAAGTGCCCTCCTCCATGCCCACCCCTCCTCCTCCCCACATCCACCAGTCCTCAGTTTTTGTCAGCATTCAAGAGTCTCTCATGGTTTGCCTCTCCCCCTTTCCCCCACCATTTCTGCCCTTCTTCTCCCCCTTGGTCCTCTGTTAAGCTCCTCCTAATCCTCCTATACGTACACACATATGATATTTGTCTTTCTCTGCCTGACTTATTTCGCTCAGCATAACACCCTCAAGGTCCATCCATGTTGCTACACATGGCCAGATTTCATTGTTTCTCATTGCCACATAGTACTCCATGGTATAGATAAACCACATCTTCTTGATCCATTCATCTGTTGATGGACACTTAGGCTCTTTCAGGTTTTAGCTATTGTGGAGAGTGCTGCTATGAACATTGGGGTCCATGTGCTCCTATGCCTCAACATTTCTGTATCCCTTGGGTAAATTCCTAGCAGTGCTATTGCTGGGTCATGGGGGAGTTCTATTGTTAGTTTCCTTAGGAACCTCCACACTGTTTTCCAGAGGGGCTGTACCAGTTTACATTCCCACCAACAGTGTAGGAGGGTGCCCGTTTCTCCACATCCTCGCCAGCATCAGGAGTTCTCTGATTTGTTCATTTTAGCCACTCTGACCAGCGTGAGGTGGCATCTCAGTGTAGTTTTGATTTGTATTTCCCTGATGAGGAGGGATGCTGAGCATCGTTTCATGTGTCTGTTGGCCATCTGGATGTCCTCTTTGGAGAAGTGTCTGTTCATATCTTCTGCCCATTTCTTCACTGGGTTGTTTGTTTTTCGGGCGTGTAGTTTGGTGAGTTCCTTGTAGATTCTGGATATCAACCCTTTATCTGATATGTCATTTGCAGCTATCTTTTCCCATTCCGTTGGTTGCCTATTAATTTTCTGGGTTGTTTCCTTGGCTGTGCAGAAGCTTTTAATCTTGATGAGGTCCCAATCGTTTATTTTTGCTCTTGATTCCTTTGCTTTGGGGGATGTGTCAAGTAAGAGATTGCTGCGGTGGAGGTCAAGGAGGTTGTTTCCTGCTTTCTCCTCTAGGGTGTTGATAGTTTCCTGTCTCACGTTCAGGTCCTTTATCCATTTTGAGTTTATTTTTGTGCATGGTGTGAGAAAATGATCTAGTTTCATTCTTCTGCATGTTGCTGTCAGTTCTCCCAACACCATCTGTTAAAAAGGTTGTCTTTTTTCCATTGGATGTTCTTTCCTGCTTTGTCAAAGATGAGTTGGCTGTATAGTTTTGGGTCCACTTCTGAGTTCTCAATTCTGTTCCATTGGTCTATGTGTCTGTTTTTGTGCCAATACCATACTGTCTTGATGATGACAGCTTTGTAGTAGAGGCTAAAGTCTGGGATGGTGATCCCTCCCGTTTGGTTTTATTTTTCAGGATTACTTTGGCTATTCGGGGTCTTTTGTGGTTCCATACAAATTTTTGGATAGTTTGTTCTAGTGTTGAGAAGTATGCTGGTGCAATTTTGATTGGAATTGCATTGAATGTGTAGAGTGCCTTAGGTAGTAATGACATCTTAACTATATTTATTCTTCCTATCCAAGAGCATGGAATGTTTTTCCATTTCTTTGTGTCTTCTTCAACTTCATAAGTTTTCTATAGTTTTCATCATACAGATCTCCTGTATCCTTGGTTAGGTTTATTCCGAGGTATTTTATGGTTTTTTCTGCAATTGTGAATGGGATCAGTTTCTTGATTTCTCATTCTGATGCGTCATTGTTGGTGTATAAAAATGCAACCGATTTCTGTACGTTGATTTTGTACCCTGCAACTTGGCTGAATTCTTGGATCAGTTCTAGTAGGCTTCTGGTGGAGTCTGTCGGGTTTCTATGTAGAGTATCATGTCATCTGCAAAGAGTGAAAGTTTGACTTCCTCTTTGCCAATTCTGATGCCTTTGATTTCCTTTTGGTGCCTGATGGCTGATGCTAGGACTTCCAGCACTATGTTAAACAGCAGTGGTGAGAGTGGGCATCCCTGTCGTGTTCCTGATCTCAGGGGGAAAGCTCTGAGTTTTTCCCCGTTGAGGATGTTAGCTGAAGGCTTCTCATAGATGGCTTTGATGATGTTTAAGTAGGTTCCTTCTATCCCAACTTTCTCGAGAGTCTTTATTAAGAAGGGATGCTGTATTTTGTCAAATACTTTTTCTGCATCTATTGACAGGATCATATGGTTTTTATCTTTTCTTTTATGGATATGATGTATCACATTGATTGATTTGTGAATGTTGAACCAGCCCTGTAACCCAGGAATGAATCCCACTTGATCTTGGTGGATGATTCTTTTGATATGCTGCTGGATTCGATTTGCAAGGATCTTGTTGAGAATTTTTGCACCCGTATTCATCAAAGATATTGGCCTGTAGTTCTCTTTTTTTGCTGGATCTCTGTCTGGCTTGGGAATCAGTGTGATGCTGGCTTCATAAAATGAGTCTGGGAGTTTTCCTTCACTTTCAATTTTTTGGAATAACTTGAGAAGAATTGGGATTAATTCTGTTTTAAATGTCTGGTAGAATTCCCCAGGGAAGCCATCAGGTCCAGGGCTGTTTTTTGTTGGGAGATTTTTGATAACTGATTCGATTTCTTCACTCGTTATGGGTCTGTTCAGGTTCTCTATTTCTTCCCGTGTGAATTTTGGTAGTGAGTGTGTGTTTAGGAATTTGTCCATTTCTTCTAAGTTGTCCAATTTGTTGGCATATAATTTTTCATAGTATTCCCTGATAATTGCTTGTATTTCTGAGGGGTTGGTTGTAATAAGTCCATTTTCATTCATAATTTTGTCTATTTGGGTGCTCTCTTTTCTTTTGGATAAGTCTGGCTAGAGGTTTGTCAATTTTGTTTACCTTTTCAAAAAACCAACTCTTGGTTTCATGGATCTGTTCAATTGTTTCTTTGGTCTCTATGTTGTTTATTTCTGCTCTAATTATTACTATTTCTTTTCTTCTACTGGGTTTGGGCGTTCTTGTTGCTCTGCCTCTAGTTCCTTTAGGTGAGCTGTTAGATTTTGGACTTGCGCTTTTTCTAATCTCTTGAAATAGGCCTGGAGAGCAATGTACTCTCCTCTTAGGACTGCCTTTGCCGCATCCCATAGATTTTGAATTGTTGTGTTTTCGTTTTCATTTGTTCCCATATATTTTTTAATTTCATCTCTAATTGCCTGATTGGCCCATTCATTCTTTAGAAGGGTGTTCTTTAACCTCCATGTTTTTGGAAGTTTTCCAGACTTCTTCCTGTAATTGATTTCAAGTTTCAAAGCACTGTGATCTGACAGTGTGCATGGTATGATCTCTATTCTTTTATATTTCTTGAGGGCTGCTTTATGTCCCAGTACGTGATCTATCTTGGAGAATGTGCCATGCGCACTTGAGAAGAAAGTAAATTCCTTGGCCTCAGGATGGAAAGTTCTAAATATATCCGTCAGGTCCATCTGGTCCAATGTGTCTTTCAAGTCCATTATTTCTTTAGTGATTTTCTGTATAGTTGACCTATCCATTGCTGTAAGCGGAGTATTAAAGTCCCCTGCTATTAGCACATTCTTATCTTTAAGCTTGTTTCTGTTTGTGATTAATTGTTTTAGATATTTAGGTGCTCCCATATTTGGCGCGTAGACATTTATGATTGTTAGTTCTTCCTGATGAATGGACCCTGTAATTATTATGTAGTGCCCTTCTTCATCTCTTGTGATTGTCTTTAATTTAAAGTCCAGTTTGTCTGATATAAGTATCGCTACTCCGCCTTTCTTTTGATTTCCTGTAGCATGATATATATTTCTCCATCCCCTTACTTTTAATCTGAAGGTATCTTCCCGTCTAAAATGAGTTTCTTGTAGACAGCATATAGATGGATTTTGTTTTTTTATCCATTCTGCTACCCTATGTCTTTGATTGGAGCATTCAGCCCATTTACATTCAGTGTTATTATTGAAATATGTGGGTTTAGAGTCTTTGTATCTTTTGTAGGGTTCATGTTTGTGGTGGTTACCGACCCCTCTCTTACATAATAATAGCCCAATTTTGGTTGGGGATACAGAAGGTCTCCTACCTGTTTTGAGTAGTGCCCACTCCGCTTCAAGTAACAGCCTTAGGTCTAAATGACTGAACTCAATCAACAAATCCTATCCTTCTGACCATGTCAAAGGCTGGAAACAATCCAATTGGAGTTAATAAGACACAAGGAGATAAATACTGATGTTCTGGAACATGGATGTCTTCCCTCTTTCCATGGTTGATATGGTGTAAGAATACACATTTTGTAACTGCTGTGTCACTTGATATTACCAGAACAGAACCCCAAACCATTGTAGAGCCCAGGGATAAAGTGAATACCACTAATAGCAGAACAAAGAAAAAAAAAGAACTGAGTTTCTGTGATCTTTCTGAAAATGCTGGATCAAGCCTCTCATCAATTCAAAACTACCTTTGGATTTTCAGTTACATAAGCCAATTACTACCTATTATAGTTTTAAGCTAGTTTGAGTAGCAATTTCTATAACTTGGAACTAAAATAAAATCTTATATGTAGTGATTTCTGAAAGCATCATAAATATTTTGATTTCTTTTCATTTTATGATTTAGAGAATGATGGTTGAGATGGGGTGGAAATTAGGATAGGGAGTTAGAATCAACTTATGGGAGGTGAGATGTTTGGCCTCAGAGGACAGACTATACCACCATTTTGTGGAGTGGGTAGGAGTTAATCACTTTTAAGCAGACTCCTTTCCCCCTAAAGACCCTTAGGATCAAGAAAAGGTATCTATCATGGCTATGACAGGGGAGTTTGAAGTACTGATTATAAAATCTCCTGTAAAATGTACTACTGATCATGACTTACTGTTGACGAGATATGACATAGCTTATTTTGAGGCTTTATAATTTTGGACCCAAAAAACATTTTTCTTAAAATCTTCACTGAAAAACACAGGTAACATATAAAACTTGTTACATTAAATGTTACTTGCTACAATACCTTATTTATATATCTACCTCTTACTCCTCCTGTTTGTTTTTTATTTATCTTATGTTTTCCTTTTGGTCTTTTTATTCTGTTTAATTACCAGACAATACTGCCCGTGGGTGGCAGCCACAGGTATTACCTGGAATTACTACTAGTATTAGTAAAGAAATTTCACTGTGTATTAATTCAACGTATATGGTGGTTTACATTCTCCTATTTAGGCTCAATATGAACATAGCTTTAGACTTATCTTTCATAAATGACTCAAATAGATTTAAAAATCATAGAGCTCATTGACATTGATATAAATACAAATTTTACCATTAAGAGTAAACTGTTAATTAGTTGTGAACTCTAAAACACAATTTTTCCAGGGAATCAACTCAAATGTAAAATATGAGTTACCATGGAGTATGAAATTAGAATAAGAACAGTCAATTTCTTGACTAAAACAACAAACAAACACAGGTTTTTGTGTTGGTTTTTTGTTTGTTTTTCACACAATAGACACATTTTTGTCATCTTTAAGCAAACTGCCACAAAATGGCAACTGATTAACTAACAGTTACATTACATTTGACTCTTTTCCCAGAGAAGAGTTTTACCTGCATTTTTGAGTTAATATCTGGACATATAAATACCCTTTTTTATTTGTAAGATAATATTCTTTTTCAAAGTAATTTCAACATTTTTTACATTTGATCCTAATAACTGTTGTAGTACTAATGTAGTAAGGTAAGGTAGTAAAATAATTAAGGCAGAGAGGGTAAATAATATGTGAAACAAAAATTATTATTATTTTCTCTTTTACTTTATTCCGTATACTTGTATTTAGCAAAGCTTCTTAGCCTACCTGTGGCTCAGCGTCTCTATTTATAAAATTTTCATTATAACATTACCTACATCATTAATGTATTTGCTATAATATTCATTTGACCATTTATATATGAAAATTTGAAACCATGTAAATGGCCAAACTAGGGAAGTGTGTGTAAACAAACTTTGTTACCTAAATGTGATGCAGTAGGTAGCCCCTATTTACTTATTTAATTTAAATTTGAGTTTTTTAACATACAGTGCAATATTGTTTTCAGGAGTAGAACTCAGGGATTCATCACTTACGTATAACACCCAGTGTTCATCACAACATGTGCCCTCCTTAATGCCCATCACCCATTTAGCTTATTTCCCACCCACCTTTCTCCATCAACCCTTGGTTTGTTCTCTACAGTTAATAGTTTCTTGTGATTTGTTTCCCTCTCTCCTTTGACCTCCTTCCCATATGTTCATCTGTTTGGTTTTTTAAATTCCACATATGAGTGAAATCATATGGTATTCATCTTTATCAGATTGACTTATTTTGCTCAGCATAATATACTCCAGCTTCCATCCATGTCATTGCAAATGGTAAGATTTCATTCTCTTTGGTGATTGAATAATATTCTACTGTATATAGATACCACATAGTCTTTATCTATTCATCAATTGATGGACAAATGGGCAGAAAACATGACTAGACACTTTTCCAAAGTAGATATCCAGATGCCTAACAGACACATGAAAAGATGCTGAGCCTCACTCATCATCAGAGATACAAATAAAAGTAATAATGAGATACCACCTCACACCTATCAAAATTGTGAAAATTAACAACTTAATAAACAACAGATATTGGTGCAGATGTGGAAAAAGGGGAACTTTTTTGCACTGTTGGGAATTAAAACTGGTGCAGTCACCCTGGAAAACAGTAAGCAGGTTCCTCAAAAGATTAAAAATAGAACTACCCTGAAATCCAGCAATTGCACTACTAAGTATTTACCCAAAAGATACAAAAATACAGATTCCAAGGGATACATCACCCCAATGTTTACAGCAGCATTACCAACAATACCCCAACTATGTGGTAGACAACCTTTAAGATCATTTTTAAAAAATAACAGATTGACATATGATATAATATTACATGTAATATAAGGCAGGAAACACGATGGAAAATATAGCATTAGTTAAACATATATATCATTTTGTTTACTAGAAAACATTTTCAAAGTAAGTAAATATTTCAAGATAATATCAGAGATTATCTTTAAACAAATTTTTAAAAGTTTATTTATTTTTGAGAGAAAGAGAGAAACAGAGCTTGAACAGGGGAGAGGCAGACAGAGGGAGACACAGAATCCGAAGCAGGCTCCAGGCTCTGAGCTGTCAGCACAGAGCCTGACATGGGGCTCAAATTCACAAACCACTAGGCCATGACCTGAGCTGAACCAACTGAGCCACCAGGCACCCTCAGAGATTATCTTTTTAAGGAGGGATTCATTTCTTAGACAGTTCAGGCTGCTAAAACTAAAATACTAAAATAGACTGAGTGACTTAAACAACAGAAATTTATTTCTCATAGTTCTAGAGGCTGGAAAGGCCAAGATCAAGGTGCCAATTCATTAGATTCCTGGCAAAAGCTCTTTTCTTTGTTTGCAGAAGGAGGACTTCTTGCTGTATCCTCATATGTCAGAGAGAGAGCATGCTCTAGTTTATTTTTTTTCTTATAAGGACACCAATTCCATCATGGGAGGCTCTACGTTCATGACCTCATCTAAATTAGCTCCCAAAGGTCTCATCTCCTAACACCATCTCATTTCATTTTAACATATGAACTTTTGGGTGAATGTAACTATGTAACTCATCAGTTACCCTTTGGAGATATTTTTACATACATTTTGCACCTTTTTTCTATACAAAGTCAAGTTACATTTACAGAAAATGTATTGCAGTAGTGTTTGTAATAGCAAAAGAACAGGAAGAGCCTAATCTCCTTCATAGAAAGGGAAATAGCTAAGTATAATATGGAGCAGTCTTACCAGAGAATATTATTCTATTGTTAAGAAGAATGGAAAGATGTCCAAGACTCTGTATGGAATTGTTGAATCACTATATTTTATACCAAAAACTAATATAACACTGTATGTTAACTAACTGGAATTAAAATAAAAACTTTAAAAAGAAGAGAAAGATGTCCAAGACATACTTGGCTTAAAAAACAACTATCATGTGATCCCTAAGGCACGCTAATCCCTAAGGATAGGACTGAATTCTGAATTTGCATATTCACTCACTTAAAATTACTCTCACTTTCACTACCTAAGCTACAACTGAGTATGGAGGATGCAGTAGAGATTGAGTGGATGAATCTGTTCCCAATTTCCTAACAGAAACTTAGGCAAACACTGCAGATCCCCCAAATTTATGGGAAATGAGGAATCCCACAGGATAGGAAAAAATGATGAGGGTGGTGGATAGGAGCATAAGCCCAAAGATCTACCCAATTACTCTATGAGAAATGTTCGCTAAGCCTCAATGTTATATATATATATATATAACTATATATAACTATATATATATAAATAAAACTATATATAACTATAGTGTTTATGTATACTATATATAAATATATAATAAATATATATTAAATATATAAATAAAAATGAATGAATGAATAAATAAATATATAGTATATATATACTTCCACAATCTTCAATCTTCATTTTTTGTTATAGGGCTTAATCTAATTTCAGTGTACCAGCTCTAGCAACAGTTTACCCAATATCATTTATTTGGAGAAAAGTTGTATAGAAATGCAAAGCAAGATATGTACTCAATTGTTTACAGTTATTATATCTGGGAGGAAAACCCAATTGAGAGACTGTATGGGGGATTTGATTTTTTTTTTTTTTTTCAAAATTCATCTACCAGTTGGGTAAAAAAAGAGCAGTAATCCTTATTAGACAATGATCATGCAGGTCTTATCTGCTTTAGTAGAAAAGTGAATAAAGTATAGCTTAACAGCTCTCATGATACGTATATAATGGAATAATACTGAGTCAAGGAAACTTTGACAAATGAATTTGTCAGCATGGTCTTCAGTGGTTTATTAAGGACAAGTAACCAGCACTACAGTCAATTCAAGGAGTGTTACAGGCCACTTCACCAGATTCTACCTACCAGCTTTTTATCTGTTTTCCTAAGGATGAGACTTTGTCCATGACCCTAAACAAAGTATGTTTTAGTCTGAAACATCAGTGGAGTGTACTGGGCAAGATGTAGACTATTCACATGGCATTTATTTATCATTTTCTAAGCAGCTGTTACATGTCAATCATTGGGGATATAGGGATGTGTAATAAGCAGCCTATGCCCTCAGGGAGCTTGCTGCCTAGCAGGAAAGGCAGGCCACTGCAGGTGGTATTGGCACAGAGTTTAAGGACTAGGCTCTGGAGTCAGATCTGGGTTGGTAGCTGCTGTGTGATCTAAAGGGAATGATCTAACCTCACTTCTGCTCAGTTTCTTTATCTATAACATAGCACAATCAGGTCTACTTCTTCAGGTTACTGTATGGATCAATTGAGATAACACATGTAAAGGTGAACTTAATAGAGTTATTATCTAAATAAATAATTTTGATATACTGTGATAAGGACTACAATAGAAGTCATAAAACATGATTTTATGGTAGCTGTGATACTGTACTCCAGTAAAAATTTTCATGTACCATCGGTATCTTCTGTACCCTTGGTTCGTAATGTGAGCACATGGATCCTGAAGTAGGATGCTGGCGCTGTCTTTATTGGTTTGAGCAGTTCCATTAGTAGGGTCTCTGCCTTTTAGGAGAGGTCTGGCTGACTACACGTGGTGTTCAGAATAGTCCCTTCACTGGAGGTATCAGTCTCCTATGCTCACAGAAGAACACTGTTTCATGAGCCATTAAAAGATCTCAGTCTGCGGTTCTGATGTCAACTGTAGAGTATGTGGGAGATGTGACTCACTTTCCACTGCATACTTCCATGAAAGAGCACAGTGCTTGTGAGCAGGAGGCCTGATCTGGTTCCAGTATGTCCAACGTGTGGACCAGCCCACTGCACAAAGCTGACCCTTTTGTTCTTGCTTTGTGCTCAGTGCTCTTGTCTCAGGACTGGCTGCAGGCTTCTCTCTTCTGCTGGACAGAGTGCTAGAGTCTGTTAATACACTGTAGCTGGAGACTTTCAAAGGAAGGGGGTGGTGGACAAGGAGGTTCCATTTCCCTGTCACACAGATAGGAGAAAAATGCACTGCAGTGTCTCAAAGGGATTGGAACTTAGAATAAAGGTGGTCCTCTTGACCCTTGCAAGCTGTTTAAGAAGTGGTGAAATTGTTTTTCTGAGAAGTTAATTGTTATGACTCTTGCAGTTTAAAAAAATGCTTTTAATGATGCATCAAGGCACTAAATGATTTAAGGGTAGATTTTATGCAAAACCACTTTTTCTGCTCAACTAACTCAGGTTCTAAATGGCTCATGAGTATCCTTTTAAATCCCTATTATGATAAATGAGACCAAATGGCATGTTTTGCTACACTGTCTAAATTAGTCACGTTTTTCTACATATTGCCTGACTCTTCTAATATTGTAAAATAGGTTAGGAGATGAATTATATAAACCAGAACTCATGCTGGAGCATTCTGCCTCTTGTAGTGGATGGCATGCTTCTCTCTTAAAGAAAGAGGAAAGGAAACCCGGGAAGCAAATAGTTGGATTTGTGACAAGCTTTCCTGCCTTCACTATAAAGACTTTTTCCTTGTCTTTAATTTTTGATCTTTATGCCTATCATAGACAGAAATTTTCTGGGTCCCTAAATATCTTAAGGTCACAGGTAAAGGGGAGCCTGAAAAGTCAGTGCTGGACATAAGCTCATGTTGCTTTATTAAATTCATCTTGGTGTTAAAAATTGACATCATTGGTTCCTAGCAACTCTCTATGGAATGTCATCAGAACTAAAAAAATATTTCCACATGTTGAAAGAGGGAGAATGTTAACAGGGGTTAAGCCTGTATACTATACTGTTTTTGTGACTCATCACCGCACACTGTAAATATTCAAGAGTGTGAAAGCAGGGCAATCAAATTCTATGATCTTCAATTTCTTCTCTCCACAACAGGTCAAATCTGTTACACCAGCTTGTTTGGCTTTCATGTAATATATCAGGATTAGATTTATTTAATTAGATCAAAATATTTTACCTAAGAAAGCTCCATACAGGAAGAGGAAACTCATTCATAACCCTTTGTAGTAGGTAGAATACTCTCCCTTACCAAAGATGTCCAAACACCAATCCCTGGAAAAGTGAATACATGTGAACCTGAAAATAGGGAGAATATCCTGGATAATCCAAGTGTTCAATTTCATTACATAAACCCTTAAAGGTAGAGAACTTTCCCTGACTAGAAGCAGAAGAAGGCAGAAAAATGCAGTAGAAGAGGAAGGATGTGAAGTATGAGAGAAACTCACGTTGTTGCTGGAGGGAGGTCACATGGAATACAAGAGAAGGAATGCAAGGAAAGGAAATGGGGACCTCCATCTTACAATGACAAGGGCCCAAATTTCAATGACCTGAAAGAGCTCAGAATTTAGTTTTCCCCAACTCATCCTGAAAGAAACCTTGATTTAGTCCTAAGTCTCTAAGCAGAACCCCCAACTGAGCTACATTGTGCCCAGACTTCTGACCTGTTTAATTGTGAGATAATTGTTTTAAGCCACTAGGTTTGTGGTAACCTGCTATAGCAATGTAGGAAACTAGCATAATCTGATTGCTGGAAGAAAAAAAAATGAAGGGGTTAATAAAGCATATGGCTCCAATACCTGCCTTCCTCCCCCTCCCAAGTTCTCCGAGGCTAAAGACTGTAGAAGGGGACATGTGCTGGACAAGGGAGGGCCACCAGAAGGAGGTCTCTGCACAGGGTATTCTACCTACTGGGGTGCCAATGCATTATGTGTTGGTAAGGGCAACTTAGAAGTGTCATTTGCTTAGGAAAGAGGAGGCCCTGAAGTTGAATTTTGCTGGGCAGTGGTTGCTTCCTATGTGCAGAGGTTAAACCAAGGAGTCATTGCAGCCTCTATTGCAGATTTTGAGGGGCAGATGAAAGTCAAGGCGGGGCTCATTAGCATAGGAACTTTTTTGGAGCCCTGAACAAGCAGAAAAGAGATTCTGAGCTATCACAGTTGTAGAATTTGGATGTTACTGCAAATAAAGCAGGCAGCACTGCCTTGGAGACTAGAGGGTCAAGTGCCAGAGGGCAGTGCTCAGAGAGTCACACTAGTTTATTCACTCCACTACTATGAGGCGGTGGGATACACACACCTCCCTCCCTCTGGCATATACATTCAAATGTGAATTTGTAGAGGAGTCAAAAAGTCAAGGAGAAGACTGAGAATTCTGAGGTAAAGCATAGGTTTTTTTTTTTTTAATTAACGTTTTATTTATTTCTGAGAGAGAGACAGAGAGAGACAGAGAGAGAGAGAGAGAGAGTGAGCAGGGGACGGTCAGAGAGAGGGAGATACAGAATCTGAAGCAGTCTCCAGGCTCTGAGCTAGCTGTCAGCACAGAGCTGGACGCGGGTGAGATCATGACCTGAGCCGAAGCCAGACGCTTAACCTACTGAGCCACCCAGGGGGCCCAGCATTGTTTGTTTTTTGAAGAAAAATCTTTACCATCTTAAAGGAACCGTTTTAAATAATCAGATCACAATAAAGCTAAAAACCTGTTGTTTTTTCTATTCTGTTACCAATAATTGGGGACTCAGGAGAAAAGGCAAATTAATTAAATAGGAAACAATTTTATTTTCTCATTATGATGGTTACTGTTACCTGTTAACTTGATTGATTAAAAGGATGCCCAATGGCTGGTGAAAAATTGTTTCTGGGTGTGTCCATGAGGGTGTCTCAGGAAGAGATTAACATTTGAATCAGTGACCGAGTAAAGAAGATCACCTTCAACAATGCAGGCGTTAGGTGTGGTGTGCGTGGGTGGCTCAGTGGGATAAGTGTGGACTCTTCAGCTCAGGTTACAGATCTCAGGGTTCAGGTCCATTATCTCACAGTTTGTGAGCCCTGCATTGGGCTCTGCGCTGACAGTGTGGAGCTTGCTTGGGATTCTCTCTTTCTCTCCCTCTGCCTCTTCCTCCCTGGCATGTGCACATTTTTTTGTGAGCCCTCTTGCAAAATAAATAAATAAACTAAAAAACAAATGCACGTGGTCATGATCCAATCTGCTGGAAACCTGAGTAAAATAAAAGGTGGAAGAAGGGAGAATTTGTTCTCTCTGAGCTGGGACATCCATCTTTTCCTATTCTTTGACATCAGTGCTCTTGTTTTTTGGCTTCTGGATTCATGTCAGACATACCACCATTAGCCCTTTGATCCTCAGGCCTTTGGATTTGGGCTGAATTACAGCACTGGCTGTCTTGGTTCTTTAGCTTCTAGATACCAGATTATGGGACTTCTTGGACTCCATTACTTCATGAGCTAATTTCTATGATAAATTTCCTCGTATAAGTAGACCTATATATATCCTGTTGGTTTTGTTTCTCTGGAGAACCCTAATACACTGATGTTGTATTAATTTTATTTTTGACCATGCTACTGTATAAACCTTCATACTCCATAAAAGTGCCAGCTCTCAGAGGTCAGGGACCAGCATATTATATTTCTTGTATTCCTCAAAGTACCCGGATTTCAGATTAAATAGTAGGTGCATTACTGCCCTGTCCCTGCCATTTTAAAATGCCAGCGTTTGCTTAGATTGGTCAGTCCCCATAGTGCTTCAGTTATCAAATACTTTAATATCACATTTCAAGGGAATTTTCACTTTAATGTTTTATTATAATTTTTAAATATACAGAAAGTTGAAAGAATAGTACCTTGTACATCCATAAACTTGCTACCTAGATTCTTCAATTAACACTCTGCTATATTTGCTTTATCACACATATATCCATCATCCCTTTAGCCGTCCATCCATCCATCTTATTTTTTGATGCTCTTAAAAGTAAGTTTCAGACTTTACCCTTAAGTACTTCTGCACATACCTCATTAACGAGAGCTTAATATTTGTTTACTGTTTTTTTTTTTTTAAGAAAGACCAGGGCTGAACATATTATTTTGTATTTGTAGACATAAAGAGTAATTAAAATTAACACAACATCAGCTTGACCAATGCAAGGGTACTGTGAACAGTTGATATTTGAGTCAGGAATTTATAGATCAAGATGAAATTTTTTATTACAATAGCAAATACAGATCCTCTTTATAATCTCTCTTATTAGCAAAGTTTATCTCATATTAATAGGAGAGAAAGTCAGGTACTTTTCAGGAGTCTGAAGTATCAAGGTAAAGGCTGATTCTAATGGAAACTCTCTAGATTGTGATGAATCATGTAGCTTTCCCAGCAAAGGTTAAAGAAATATTGATGGAGTCAGAAACCCTTTCAGTGGTTTTAAAACTCTCAGTTTTTTGACCTATGCTACTATCAGGTTATGAAACTAATATTTACTCCATCAGTTGAAGAATAAGCTATACAAATCATTAAAATAGTGCATTCAGAGAACTGTCTTATTCATCTTACACGTGTGCAAAGTCTTGTGGTTCTAACTATTGTATCACTTGGAAAAATTTGTAACTTATACAGTGTGTACACCATTCTAAGTATCATCCAGTATTCTCACAAAAGGAAGGGAAGCATTGTTCCTTTGATGACAACTTGGTAAATTCCTTAAAAACTAATTATATTGCACCCAGTTATCCTAACATGCTGCATTTTCATTGCCCTCCTTCTATCTCCCCCAAACTCTCTTCTCATGTTGGGGAGAAAATGGACTTCATTTTGAATCATGATTATGCCATTGTTTTTACTTTTCTTCTGCCCTGGCATGGAAAAATCTCAAAAGCAACTGAGGGATCTGAAGGAGTATGAAAAACTTGCTATTAGCAAGATTAGCTAAGGAACTGCTAAGAATTGATTTGATTTGTTTTTCATCTATGAAATTTTATCCCTGGTGAGCATTGCAAACAGATCAATCCAGCCTGATCTTTCTGTCTGCAAAAGCCCACCTGAGCTCTTGCACAGTTTGCCCAGAGGACATGGATTTTATCTTCTACAATGCAGAAGTGATCCAATCTCAAATTAAGATAAAGGTAAGTATATACTGCAAGCTTTGTTTCCAAAGGGTTTTAGAAACCTTTCTACTCTTGTGAATGTTTTCAGCAAAATATGGGGAGAAGCTCAGGTTGATAAGGAAGCTATGAGGAAAGAAAGGCTAGATTCTTATTGTTACCCATTGTTATTTCCAGAGCAGGGTTGAAGTCTTCGTGGATGGAATTCTGTTGACACAGATATTCTTGAGTTAGAAAGTTCCTGGCAGATAGGAAGTAATACATACATAGGCTTAGTGTTGGCTGACTGAAATTTCACAATTTACCAGCTAGAGCATTGAGCAGAGGCTCACAAAGTCCCTCTTCACACTAGAAGTCTAGGTTGTAAAGAACCTTTCCCCAAAAATGTCTGACAACCAATACAGATGTGACTTCATCTAGGGATATGTTAAGATATACCACAGATTTCACATTTCAAATTTTCAAATTTTTAGGGGACAGGTTTGTGTCTGAAACAGGCCTAGTGTGTGGAAAATAGTACAAGTAGAGCAACTGATTTTGAATCACAGCCTCATAGAGACAAGAGGGAGTGGTGTTGACACAGGCAAACTAGAAATCCATGTCTGTCTAAAATGGGAGGCTACATTCAGCTCCAGTTGTTTAATAAACATTTCAGAGTTTATTATTTTCCTTTTTATTTTTATTTTTTCCATTTGTCCATGTATGGAGTAACTAAGCTATTTCCATAACTCAGAATATGGACTAGCTTCACTTTCACTTGAGGTTACAGTGTGACAGATATTAAGACACCAAACTGTTGGGAGACAAGACCCCCTCCCCTCTCCCACCCAGATATGTAGAGTTTACAAAGGGAATGGAGAGAGATTCTTTTCAATAACTCTTAGATTTTTAGCAAGATTAAAAGTATTTTATTTATTTATTTTCGTAAATAGTTTATTCTCAAGTTGGTTTCCATATAACACCCAGAGCTCATCCCAACAAGTGCCCTCCTCCATGCCTATCACCCCCTTCCGCTCTCCCCTTCCCCCATCAGCCCTGTTTGTTCTAAGCATTCAAGAGTCTCTCATGGTTTGCCTCCCTCCCTCTCCCCAACTATTTTCCCCCTTCTTCTCCCCCTTCTTTAATTTCATTAAAATTAAAACTATTTTATTTTTTTTATTTTTATTTTTTTATTTTTATTTTTTTTACTTATTTCTAGGAGAGAGAGAGAGAGACAGCGTGAGCAGGGTAGGGTCAGAGAGAGAGGGAGTCACAGGTTGAAACAGGCTCCAGGCTCTGAGCTGGCAGTCAGCACAGAGCCCGACGCGGGGCTCAAACCCACGAACCGCGAGATCATGACCTGAGCGAAAGTCAGACGCTTAACCGACTAAGCCACCCAGGCGCCCCAAATTAAAACTATTTTAAAAGGGAAAGGCAGACAGAGGATTCTGTGAAAAGGGAGATTGGTAAGTGTATTTCTTTGGTGAGAGCAGAAGGGTAGGGTGAAGTTATACCCCACCTTAGAGAGTAGGGCTTTGAGGAGCCTCCTGAAAAAACACTGGCAGACACAGAGGATAATTTCTTCCTGGGAAATCCAAAAGCAAAGGAAGGGTTGGTTGACTTAGCTGCTTTATTTGGAAAGAACCAGGACAATTACTTGGTGCAGCATTGAGAATAGTCCAAGAGTTTGTTAAGTCAAAGAATGCATTCGTGTTCCCCATTCAGATATAGGCTACACTGCATAGACAACCAGAAAGAAAACAATTTGGATTCTCTTCCGCAAAGTCTGCATGAGGCATGGAAGTCTCAGCAAAAGGAGGCTGGATTTACTGGATTCCAGGATCTGACAAAGCATCCATCTTAGTCAAAGGGAACATGAGAGAGTTTTAACAGGGAACCTCCAAGAAGACTCAAAAGCTCACCATTAAATTAGCTTAGCTCTAAATATCTTCAGAATTGGAAAGGACGAACTTATCACGCCCATTAAGACCTGTGCTATCCTTATTTTTCCAATTTCTCCTACTTTACATCCTAAGGGAGTGCAAAAGTACTTGGAGGTAGGGGCGAGACAGAAAACAGGAAGGTGAAAAAAGGCAATTAGGAATCCCTTTCTTCAATTTTCAATTTTCAGAAAAGGAGAAGGTTTAAATTGAGATTACTTTTTTAAATTATTGCAGAGAGGTGAAAAATCTAACTTCTGACTAATCTATTTGCAAACTAAATCAACTACAGGATTGTCTATTACCTGAGAGTGAGTAGAAAATTCACAGACTTTCAAGAGTTTTCTTAAAGGGACAGAGAAAATTTTAACGGAATGATTGCTGAAAGTATTAGAGGTATTTTGATCACAGTTCCACAGCATACTTCTTTAACATACTGGTTACACTCATTATTGAAATATTTTCTGCAGACAGAATTCTGGGATTTGAATTACAATGTTGTCAATTCATTTTCTTCAATTGTTCTTCTGACATTCAGTTAAAAGTTCTCTGAGAGATAATATGATCATAACTAAAAATGAAGTAATTCCATTGAAAAATAACTCGACATGAAACATTTTAGTATTTTCACCATGTAGATTTTCAAATAAGTCATAAAATATATGCTAACATGTACAAATTCATACTTAAGTTCTTTCTATTTATGAAGCCAAAAAAACCCACCAAAACAAAACCATTATCGAAGAGGAATTGCAGCTTAATGAGGAGGTCCAGCATGTTCTTTTGTCTCCTGAGGCACTGTCCTGCTTTTACAAATATCAGCCACACTCGTTTAGGAGGTTGTTCTCTCATTTAGGATATTCCAATTATTTTCATTTGCTGGAATATTTTTAAGTCTTTAATTTTACTAATGTGAGTATTGGTTCCTGAGTGACTCTGCAGGAGTCGTCATTTCTTATTTTTTTAAAAAAAAAATGAATTATTCCCATCAAAATATTTTCCTCTTTGTTTTAGTGCAGTGAATTCTTGGCAAAGTTTCATTAATAAAAAGAGACACAGTTTGTTCAAATTAAAGTATTTTTAACCAGTGGTCTACTCTAGAGATATGAAACTGCAGTGCATGACATCCTCGGCCCAACTGGGCAGCACTGGTGACCTGCATACTCTTCACTACCTTGGTGATCAACATGATCAAGGAATCAGATTTTTGTATCAAAGCTACTATAAAACCCAAGTCTGATCATACTGCCTACAAAAGTTTTTTCCCTCTGTTTAGTTTTTTAAGTTTATTTATTTTGAGAGAGAGAGAGAGAACGAGAGAGAAGGAAAGAGAGAGAGAGTGAACGGGGAGAGGGGCAAAGAGAGAAGGGGAGAGACAGAATCCCAAGTAGGCTCTGTACTGTCAGTGCAGAGCTAGAAGTGAGGCTCGATTTAATGAACCATTTAGTTCATGACCTGAGCCAAAATTAGGAGTCAGACCCTTAACTGACTGAGCCACCCAGGCGGCCCTCCTTTTAGTTTTCTCTGGTACATTTTTCTTTTTTTTGTGTGTGTGGAACTGATTATGGAAGTTTAATATCAGATGTAAGAGTTATCTATAAGGTAAATAAATTACATAAAAGTATGAAAATCTCCTTTAACAAAAATAAAAGAGCTATTTTATATTAATGACTTTAATTTACTACTAAACTTGAACTGTAGAGAGTGGGGTACTTTCAGTTTGCTGCTTATTTATAGAGAAAAATATCAGTTCCAAGATAATTACAAAAGTGTCCAATTTAGGTCTCCTGTGAATATATTTATAAATTATGTCATATTTATTGAATGAACATAATTTAATACGATAATTCAAAGAGAACTAGTTGAAAAGAAATTATTGTAGTAATTAACTGGGAAGCTCATTTTAATAAAAGCAGTTTTAACAAGTTAATTTATCCTAATTATATGAGAAGGTAATTTCTGTTTTTAAGAGTAAATAATTAATGTAAAAATGCTTCTCGAGATTTTACACATATGTAAAAGATTGATAAGTATAAGACAAATTTATTTTTTTATTGTAGCTAAAGGGAAGATTTGGTGCATGCTTCTGGAATAACTTTGCAGATTTAGCTTGCTTCAAACCCATGAGTTTAGAACATACCTTTTGAGGACCAGGATTCATCATTGTGTTATAAACTGATGTAGTGAGCTTTTTTTTTTAAATTTTTTTTTTAATGTTTTTATTTATTTATAGGAGAGAGAGAGAGAGAGACAGCGTGAGCAGGGGAGGGTCAGAGAGAGAGGGAGTCACAGACTGAAACAGGCTCCAGGCTCTGAGCTGGCAATCAGCACAGAGCCGACGCGGGGCTCGAACCCACGAACCGCGAGATCATTACCTGAGCGAAAGTCGGACGCTCAACCGACTAAGCCACCTTGGCGCCCCTGTAGTGAGCTTTTAAAAATAAAACATACAGGGGTGCCTGGGTGGCTCAGTGGGTTAAGTGTCTGGCTCATGTTATGATATCATGGCTTATGGGTTTGAGCCCCATGTCAGTCTCTGTGCTGACAGCTCAGAGCTTGGAGCCTTCTTCAATTCTGTCTCCCTCTCTCTCTGTTCTTCCCCCACTCATGCTCTGTCTCTCTCTGTCTCTCAAAAATAAACATTAAAATAAAAAAAAAACAGATTAAAAATGCTTTAAAATTCTTCCCTTTGGCTTTAAGTAGGTTATGATGTCTGCATGAAGATTTCATTCTTGATGCCCTACAATCATCATTATTTCTCATGTATTTTTTTCTCTAACGTTGTGGATTGTATCTTTAGAATGTTCAAATTACCTTTATCTTTGTATTTTTTAGAATCTGGAATTTTGTAATTGAACTATTTAGAAGACTTTAGTAAAGACACTCTTGGAGACAATAGTTTAGAGAAAATGGTGTGATTGCTTTTCTTGCTATGTGATAGTAACTGCATCCAAACATTTTTAAAACTGTAGACATGTCTAAATTAAACCATAAAATTAAGTATGACCTATGGACTTTTAAATCATTTCTCTCTTGTTTATATTATAGCTCAATATCTACTTGTTTCATTTTCAAATTCTCCATTTAGTTATTGATATGCTGCAATTCTCCAAGGTATTCAAACTTATAATTGTGAATTTTTGTCTAACTGCACTTCCACATTTCCACACCAGACAAAGTGTTCTTAGCCTTATTTTGAGCTTTGTAGAGGTACATCTATTACTGTTTATCTTTGCTTCTTCTGCTGCATTTAGCATCAAGTTTTGTTTATATAGTAGGTTCTCAATAAATATGACTTGAGTAGATTTCGAGGTAGAGCATTTAAAAAAAAAAGAACAAGAAGTGCTACTAGACTGAGGTGGAATTGGGCTTACTCAAGAAAGCTGAGAGAAGCATGCGAATTGCCAGTGGTGTCACTGCAGAGCAGGGTTTTGGATTATAGGGTGGACAGAGTGGAGAGGTATGAGGTATAAGCAAGGGGTATAAGAACCAAATAATGCAGGACTGGTTAGATGATATGCTAGGAAGCCCTTGGAGAATGATTACATCTACATTTCCAAAGGCCATTTCTAGATATCCCGAGCTAACTCTTCTTTCCAATATACCACATATGACTCAGCTTGTTCAGACTTAGTTTCTTCACTTATTATTTTTTCTTTTCTCCCTGCTATTTGCATTAAAATGAAGAGATATATGAACATTTTTTTAGACTGAAAAGGATTCACTAATTTCATGTGGTATTCACTTAAGCCAACTCAGCAGAAGAAAAAATTTTTGTTTTGAAAAGTCTCTAGATATGAAATGAAACAATTACCTGCCACTCTGATTCCACAGATAGATTTTGTTTTTCTATCTTAAGAGACTGTGTCAAAGATCCCTGATTTCAAATGCTATTAGTGTCAATGTTCATAAAAATCCATTGAAAACTCATTCCTGGCTTGTTTAGAGAGACCAAACTCCTCCTTTTAAAGTCACCATGAGTTTTTAGATTTCCTTTTGGCCTGTGGCAGGAACAGTGAACCAGAAGCAGTATTCCAAAGCCAGGCAGAGTGGTCAGAGGAGCTAGAGTCTTACTTTGAGAAGAACTGAAGAGAAAGTAGAAAATAAAATAATAATGACAAAGAGTTCAGAGGAAATGAAGCAGGTCTCAGTTATAGGGCGGTCAGAAGGGAGAAGAGGGCAGAGCCCATGAGGAAAACAAAATGAGGCAGGAAGCAGGCTAAATGCTCACAGCAAGTATTGAAAAATAAATACGTAGCATAAAGAGGATGTTTTTCCTGGAAAGATGAAAATCAAAGCCATGAAACATTTAATAGTTGGTATTGGGAAAACTAAGGTGATGAACAAAACATAAAGTTTACTGACGAAAGATTTCCTTATAAACTGCAAGGAACTTAGTGATCAACAAGTGAATGTATAAGAAAATCAGAATAAAACTGCTCAGAATATTTGCAAAAGTCAAACTGAGATTTTGAGGAGGGTTTTATTCATAAATGGAGACAGTTTCTACTAATTATACTTCAATTTTAATACTTCACCTGTTTTGAGTATTTGTTTCACCCTGTATTCTTCAAAGGTGAATTTTATATCCACTTTTCCACTGTAAAATACCCTTATTTGTTTAGTATGTTCTTATCTCTCTGAATCCTATAAGCTCTGATTCAATTAGGTAGATGGTGACTCCTGGGTTGCCTTCAGATTTACGGAGACATATTTATCATTTTTAAAACACATCAGATAAGGAAAGGTCTGCTCAATGAAATACAGTAATTTATAATTTTTAGGAGAGGGAAATTTGTTCGCTATTTTATTACTGCTGTGAATCCAAATTATCTTACAGGTGTCTTAGAGATCTGTCTAGATCTGATAAGTTCTTTCTATTTGGAATAAATTGATTCTATCCTCTTAGAGAGGATAACTGTGCCATATGCCCTGAGTGTTCACAGAAATCAGTAAACCTTGGGAATATGAACATGAAATACAAAGGGCTGTTGAATTTAGAGAAAGTAGAAGTGTCCTCAAAAGCAGATAATTTTCTAATAAGCAGCTGATGATTAGTTATTATTTTAGACCTTTAAGCTAATCATAAAAGGAAGCTATTAGCAGGTAATGGATTAAATAAAGTAGCTCATATTTATAACATTTCTTTAATATTAAAGAAGAAAAATAGTCCATGGTAGACTGACTTTTGTCAAATCTTTATATTACACATGAAATGCTCTTAAAAGGGTCTGAAGGCCATGAACTTTCTTTTGATTACATGTGAGAGACTCAGGATTGCATTTCTCTTAATTGAAAGCGTGCTCTTAGATCTAAAAATAAAAAATTTAAAGTTGAAAAGATGTGGCTGATGAGGAAAGTAAAGTCTAGGGGGATAAAGGGCTTTTCTGAGGTTTACTTGGTGTAACTCTGGAAGGAAAACTTGGGTCTTCTGAAACATATTCTGGGTTTTTTTTTTTTTTTTTTTTTTTGTGGATTGATCCTTGATGATCTTTTTTTCTTTGTATTCTTACCTTGGCATTCTGAACCTACTGTGATCATTGTCTGCTTGCTATGTCAATATGAAAATTAGCTTTCAGTGCTATAGAAGAAGAACAATAGCGATGTATAAGGATATAAGAGATGTATAAGGATATAAGAGAGCTCTGCAGATTGGTTGATGCTGTTAAAATATTTTAAAAGAATGAAGATTGTGGTAGGCATCTAGCAAAAAAAAAAGGTTTGTTCCTTTCAAATAGAAAAATATCTCCTTCCTCCTCAAATATCTGCAATGAGTAGCAATTAAAAAACAACTGACAGGTAATTATTGGCAATATTAATAACCGAACACTTAAGAGTGTTCTTTGTATTCATTTTCCAGGATTCTAAATAATCATGTATAGTAATTGACTCTTAAGTCAGTCCTGTTCTTTATTTATGTGAACATTGATTTCTAGATTTTAACATTACAGTTGTCCGCCTGTGCTTTCTGGATAGAACTGTGTCACTGAAGGCTCCTTTCAGAAAGCTAAGCTAAGCCAAGCTGTCATGGCCCATCTGGGGACGCTAAGAAAGAGGACAATTCTACAACACCCCAAAGTTACTTAAAGAAGCCAGAACAGTAGCAGCTTGAGGGATTTTGCCCAGAGCATAGCATGTGCTCTGTGTTTAGTTTCACAGCTCATTATTGGACAGACACCCCCTGACGGTGAGCAATTTTTGTTCCTTGAGGCCTGCTGATACTGGCTATGGTTCCGTCATTGATTTGTACATAATCTGCGTGTTGCATCTTTATTGGATTGCCATGATTCATTTAAAAGGAAATGTTTTTGATCCTTGCTGACTGGCTTTCATGGTGGGGTGTGGTGGGTAGGGGGTTGGTGAGCAGCCTAGAAAAGAAAACACTTTCAATGTTGCTCTTGGGTTTATGGCTGGAAGGGAGAACAGCTAAAACACATTAGTCCTTTTGCTATTCAGAGGTTTGACTGCTTTAGCTAGGGGGCCCCCAGATTCATGATCCATTTTCTGTTTCCTGTCCAGCATCTATTTGATGCAATATGCTCCATGTCTCTTTTCATTAACTGAGATCTATATGATGTCAATTGAGAAAAACAGTAGCTGATGTTATGAAATACTTGCAGTAGCATAACAAAGATCTGTTATAAAGGCCTTTTACTTTGTTCCATTGTATATTTTACTATTGTGTTTTATGCCTGCAGCTTGGCTGTATTGAAAGAAAATATTTCAGCTGGCCCTGCTGGGTGTTTTTAACTTGCCTTTGAAATGCTAGATAAGTGAGTTCCAGCTATGGGAAACTCATGACATTAACAAATGTGGGACAAGTAGCCCTGCCAATGCATATAACCGCCATGCAAACACTCAAGACCAAGTCTACAAATAGAGGTTTAATCTGCTCCAAGGGTAATGAGATTTGGATTAACTTTAGTGTCACAGATAAAGCAAACCTTTATATCCTACAGAAAGTGTGAGGTGCCATCAGTTCAGAGGACCCCCAGTACATTTGGTTCTGAAAGGAGAGAGGTAACATGTGCTTAAGAGGAGGAATATGAAACTTTACTATTAAGTGAAGATGCATATGGAAATCAGAAAACAAGTACTCTTTCTACTGTCTAGGTACCTTAAGACCAGATAATGCCTTATCTCATAGTCCTTTGGACAGTCTGAGATGAAGTTAGTGTTCTACAGCTATATCACATTAATGGACAAGATGATATGAAAACCTCACATTTTGCTATAATCCCAACAATGTGAAGCAATGGCAACAAAAGAAAATTAGAAACTGGCAAATAGTTTGAAGAAAATTGTAGAGCTGAAAAAAGATCCCAGCTTTAATAAGACACACTAATTGATGATCTCTGATTTGTGTTGCTCTTAGTGATGGTATTTTAATTACTAAATTACTAAGTGCTATAAATTGATTGTGAATGCATTACCCATGTACAACCATAACATGCATAAAGAAAATAACTACTAAAAGAATTCCACACATTAAATTTATATTACAAATACAGAAAGTTCTAAGACAGCAATTATTTGTCAAACATTAACAGCTGGCACCACTATTTAATAACATGAATGCACTCTGAAGCTATATAATTAATACTATTAATTTAGTCTTATTAACATTTTTTTTTCTAATTTTTGGAGGGGTGTAGAAAGTCTTACTAAATGTCAAAAATTTTTAAATGAAAATCTGGATTTTCCTTAACATTGATAAAAATAAATGGGCTCCTAACTGAAGCCAATGTGTACTAACAAGTCAGTTGTTGTGACTGCTCAACAGCTGCTTCCAGACTATGCAATTCGTTCAGTGTCCCTTCGGGGGAGGTTCACTTAATCCCTTCTTAGTGTTTGATCTACCCATTACTATATTTAAATACGTGGGTCTACTATTATTTAAAACTATACAAAAACTTTAAATGTCATTCGAAGGGTTAAATTTATCGGCATCTGTTTCAGGCAATATGTCCTTAGTAAGCAGTAATCCCAAACTCTACATTATTTGTAAAACTAGTCCATGAATGAAGATTTTAAAACTGTGAGTTGTCTCGTTTCTATGGAAACCAGCAGTAATTGACACTGATTGCTGAACTCAGGAAAAGTAGAATCATAAGGCACCATTATGAAGAAGGTACCTCTATAAACTATAAAGGTAAATTAGCTGCTAGAAATAACTGTTTTACATGAAGTTTATTATCTATGTAAAGTAACTTTCTGTACATAATGCCCAGTTTATGTGCAATGAGGTACTAAAAGGTTACTTTCACTTTCCCCAGAAAATGCATCTATTAAGATGTGAGTATGTGTGTCTATTTGAGAAAAATAGTGCAAAACTGACAGTTTTTAAAAACTGCAGATACCAATAATAGTCTACTATCACTGAATCCAGGGGTACATCATCAATGTGGCAGCTCTTCTGCAATACCTTTGGAAACTGACTTGAGGTTGGGTATAAATTAGGATACTCTTCTGAGTTCACTGGCAGTAATAGGCTCAAATGTAGAAAACCTTTATTTATATTCCTTGTCTGTGAGTATGGTGGGAAAACAACATCAAAAACAAGAATACAAAAATACAAGCAAACTGAAATCACCAGAAAATAAGCATCCAGCTATTTCATTTAAGGTCAAGCATATCAAGATTAAAACAATCTTTATAAATAATTTATTTTAGTTTTCCTAATAGGGAAGGCATTAAAGGGACAGAACTAGGAATTTTTATAAATTATATTTGTCAACTTTGTAGAAACTTCATTATTATAATTTAAGCGATTTTCCTTTTAATTATTTATGACATTACGTATAGCACACATGATTTCTGAACACTAGACTATATTTGAAAATAGGCACCTGTATTTTCAGAGTTCTCAGAGTTTTGTGATATAAAATTCTACATGGACAACTGATAAAACCCATGGCAGTTAGGGAGGATTCATTAGCTACATTCTAGTTGTCCACAGATAGTCTCCTGGCTGTCCATAAATACCTAAGACCATAGGTAAAGTTTTTGGTGTATAAACATTTGTCTAGAATGAGAGTGAACAAGTTTCAGCAATTCCTCAAGACTCTTATAACCAGTAGGTAAAAACACACAGCAGCTGTCTTTTAAGGCCTGTTCATGAAACCCTTAATATTCTTGGGGGAGGGGAGATCCAAAGTTCAAAACTAATTATATAATAATGCTATGACAATATTTACCTTTCATGGTGGTGTGGTGCTAAATTGATAGTGGGTAAGATAGCTCCTTAGTACAAAATCAAACTATGTACATAAAATTATACTATTGTCTGTATTTTTCACTGCCATCCACTCACAGTTAAAGAAAAAAACACAAACATTCAACTTGCAAATGCTGCATAAAAATTAATTTTATTGAATTTTGACCCTTGCTTATGTGTCTTTTTAATATTCCACATGCTACAGTGGGAAGTATGTGTAAAACACTTGTGCTGCATATAGAAATATAATGATTGTTTCAAAGAAAGGCACTTGTACAGTTATTAAGAAAGAGAGCTTAACAAGATGCCTCCTCCCTATAAAGCACCATTTTTATTCTAAAGAATGAATGACAGACTAGTTATTCATATTTAGGTATTTGACACACACTTTCTGAAAAGTGAATTAAAGGATCCTGTTACAGGAAAACAACTGACAATATATGCTGCCAGTGATAAATGTGAGTATTCAAAAGGAAACTAGAATTTTGAGGGCCTTGTATTTGCTACAATGGGCTTGACAATATGTGAAAATGTTTCTGATGAGATTGGTAGTGATATTAATTAATGTGAATTTTTGATATGGTGTAATGTAATATGTCAACATTTGGAAGATCTGTATGACTCAGGGAACCAATAGCTTCTAAAGAGACAAAGAATTGATGTAAAAAATCATTTATGCGCCTCATCAAAGAAGACAGAGATGTAAGTAAGCATATGAAAAGATGCTTATGTGGTATGTCATTAGAGAATTGCAAATTAAAGCAATGAGATACTGCTATACATATATTATTGGTGAAAATCCAAAATACTGACACCACCAAATGCTGGTAAGGATTGGAGCAACAGGAACTCTCATTCATATCTGTGGGAATGTAAAAGGTGCAGCCACTGTGGAAGACAGTTTGGCAGTTCCTTACAAAACTAAACTATGTTTAGTTACACTTTAATCTAGCAATTGCTCTCCTTGGTATTTACCCCAAAGAGCTGAAAATTTATGTTCACACAAAAGGCTGCATATGGATATTTACAGAAGCTTTATTACTGTTTGCCAAAGAGGTAACTAAGATATCTTTCAGTAGGTGAATGGGTAATAAACTGGTCCATCTAGGCAATGGAATGCTCTTTAGTGCTAAAGAGAAAAGAGCTATCAAGGCATGAAAAGTCGAGGAGGAACTTAAATGCATATTACTAAGTAAAAGAAGTCAATCTGAAAGGCTGCATATCATATGACTGCAACTTTATAGCATTCTGGAAAAGGCAAAACTATGGAGACATTAAAAAAAATTAGTGGTTGTACAGGTTATGGGGAAGGGAGGGATGAGTGGGCAGAGCACAGAGGATTTTTAGGACAGTAAAACTATTTTCTATAATACTATAATGGTAGATACACGTCACTGTACATCTGTCAAAATGTAGAATGGAGAATTCCAAGAGTAAACCGTAATGTAAATGATAGATTTTGAGTGATAATGATGTGACAATGTGGGTACACTGATTGTTAACACATACCACTCTGGTACAGCATGTTGACAGTGGGGGACACAATGCTTCTATAGGGCAGGAGGGAAAGTTGATTTGAACAATGTATGGGTTAGGAGTCCAAAAGGTCTGAGCCTTTGAAAAATCTGTGTATTACTTTAGACTCCTCCAAAACTTAACTACTCCTGCTGATGGAATGCTTTACAGATAACACAAACTCTGTACTGACACATATTTTATATGATTTCTGTATCATATGCTGTATTTTTATAATCAAGTAAGCTAGAAAAAGGAAACTATTATTCAGAAAATCATCAGGAAGAGAAAATAAATTTCTGATACTACACTGTATTCATTGAAGAAAACCCGTGTAGAAGTGGACCTGGGGAGTTCAAACCCATGTTGTTCAAGGGTCGACTGTATATGGGAACTCAGTACTTTCTGCTTAATTGTGCTGTGAACCTAAAACTCCTTTAAAAAATAAAGTCTATTAGAAATCACTTATGGGTAAATTTTTCATAGAAAATGCCATGCATAATAAAAATTTCCACTCAGATGATAAAGAATTTTAATAAAACAGGGTACAAAAAAAGCTCATTGATATGGTTACAGAGTCCACATAACAATGAATCTTTAGGAAACTACCACTTACTGAGTTTTGCCATAGTACTAATTTAAGAACATCTATAATTATGTGAAAAATTTATTAAAATACTTCTCCCTTTCTAACTACAAATCCTTGTGAGATCTGATTTTCTTCATTTACTTCAACCAAATTAACATACTGAATAGATTAAAAGTAAATGCAGATGTGAGAGTCCAGCTATCTTCAGTTAGGAAACACATTAAATTTGAAAAAAAGGTGAAACAGTGTCATTCTTTTCATTATTGTTTTACAAAGTAGTTATTTTTCTTAAAATTATCATTTATTTTACATGTAAAATGTTTGTTATCATTTAAAATTAATTCATAATTTTTTTAAATGTCTCAGTTTTAATTTTTAATATGGTAAATATCACTTGACAGAACCCACATAAACCAAAGCTCTTTGGACTCCTTAATAATTATTAAGGGTATAAAAGTGTCCTGCGACCAAAACATTTGGGAAACCCTGAACTACAGTAAAATAATGCCTTGTATGTTTGTTCAAACTGTGCATTTTATTCATTATACTTCATATATTTAGATTCCTTGTTCCTAAGTCTCTTCAATGACTGAATTTCTAGAAATTTAATGATTAGTATTAGTTTAACTAATTTAATTATGCTGATTAATGTTTTATGCACTTCTTTCCCAAGCTGCCTGAAATAAGAGCTCCCCAATTGTATGGCTGTTTATTCTGCTAATTTGTTTTGTCAAGAAAATATATGTTATTCTTTTTTGTACTTATGAAATTCAAGGGTTAGTTCTTTTGGAAAAATAACTTTTATCTTTATTTCTCTGGGAGAACAATGTATCTTCCACTTACCATATAGAGACTCAATGCATATTATAAAGATAAGCATTAACGTAAATTCAATTGGGTGGTTTATTTTTAAAAGCAAAATATATAAGGAGACAAAATTCTCCAGTTTATACAAAATGAACACAAAATCCAAACAAGTGACTAAAATGTCAGTCAACAGTCAGTATTAATATGTGTGCCTTGGCCAAAAGTAAGAACTATTTTTAGACAAAATACATCATAGACTCTATGAAATCATAACAAAATATGTTGCACATTTTTTTCTAGCCAGCTTGATTTAATTTAATCATTTCATATTTAGAGAACAAATAAGTATAATATAAAGACTATCCACTTAGGATTTTCAATAATTCTCTGAACCTTGTCGTTGTTGATGAACCACAAAAGCACGTAAGACCCAGGTGAAAGTCTGAGTTCTTTTTCCTATCTCAGAGATCTTAGATGTCTTAAGTCTTTTTTTTTTTTTCTTTATGATTGTGACACCACACGAGCTGCACCTATTAGGTCATATTCTTAATGAAACCAACTTTCAGTTCAAAAGGCATTCAACTTTATCGAGTAATCAATCAAATCACTCCATGTGGTCATTTAAGGTTAGTGCAGAATTTCTTTCCTATTCATGGCTTTTCTGATTTCATTTTAGCTTAGAGAAAAAGCTACTCCAGTAAATCATTTTTCTTTTACGTGAATTTTCCTATCAATATATTCTGAAATAAATTACTGATTAATATTCAAAAAAGCACAGTAGACTGTGATAGAATAGACTTTAAATTTCTCCTAACACTAATATTTTACTGATAATGAAACTAATGACACATGATCTGTTTGACATTTTATCATAGACACTGATTATTAGCTTCGTTGTGGAAAATATTCAACATTCATTGAAAAACATTATTGGTAAAGGAAAATTTTAGTTTAAATTTTTTTTTTACATTTATTTATTATTGAGAGACAGAGAGACACGCAGCACAAGTTGGGGAGGGGCAGAGAGAGGAGACACAGAAACTGAAGCAGACTCCACACTCTGAGCTGTAAGCACAGAGCCCAACATGCAGCTCAAACCAACGAACTGTGAGATCCATGACTTGAGCTGAAGTCGGATGCTTAGCTAACTAAGCCACCCAGGCTCCCCAAGTTTTAATTAATTAACAAGTCATGGATACAAACCAAGTTTATCAAACTGTATGGGAGCCAGTGTGCATGGCTTGGTCTTCAAATACAAACAAATAAGGCATATTGGGGACTGCAACTGATGAATTAAAATGGTGCTTGGTAATTGTGAGAAGTATTTTAAGCAAGACTCCAAACAGGAATAGCTGTTTCACACCCAAGTTTTAGACCCGAGAGGCCAGCCACTTAGCAAGCACCATAGCAGGTATTAAAAGTTGAATGCTCTAGACCAAAGCAGCCTTTAGGAGCAGGGAGCAGACAGAGAGCATTGCACTGTATGGGAAGAACTACCATCATAACAGATTGGAAGGTAGCAGAATCTTCTTAGAAGGTAATTATAAGTATTCAGTAACTATTCTTGAGTCAGGTGCACAAGCAATAATTAAAGATAAGAGTTCTGAAGTGAAAATTGGGCACCCTTACACAGCCCAGACTAGTGGGACCACATTAGTATCGGAGTCACAGATTTAAGAGGGCTACGCTAGAGACCACTGCCTAAGCCATGCTTGTAAAGGGTTTCATCATCAATTCCTAAGTGAGGAGGAAATGGGACTTTAATAAGAATCTACTGTGCTTTGTCATATTCTCTGTACATAGATATGATATCATAGTATATAATTCCCATTATGAATTATATTATGAATTTGGATATTATCAGCTGATCCTTCTGTTGTTTTTATAACAAACTCGTCCAGTCTTTGAGGTAGATATATAGATACTTGATTGGATCAGTGGATTTGTCTGAATATTTGAATCAGGATTCTGGTACTCAGAATGAGCAAGAACAGATAGTACCCTATACTGACTATTCTGAATCACTGGCCCAGGTTCTCTTTATATGGGCTCCTCCCTAGAGAATCTGACTTGTTCAGTGTTACCTCTGTGAGGCTCTGCTGTAGTGTTAATTATCTCAGAGTTCATTGTTTTGATAATTTCACGCTTCAGCAGAATACCATGCATTGCAAGCATGCAGAAAACAGCTTTTCAATTTGCAAAGAAACCCCTCAACGAGATCTTAGCAAAAGCTATTTGCAATAGTCCAAGAAAAAATTCCTTTTACATAACAAAGCATTATTTCCAAGATTTAATTTTGTCATTGCTTTTCCTTTTCTGTAAAGACTGCTTGATACAAAAGGTCAAGGTATCAGCAAAACATAGACAGATTTTTGCTGAATGACACAAACCTGTCAGAATGCTGAGCTTTGATGTTCCATTAAGTGATCGATGCAGATTACTGACTTTTGGCTAAATGCTACTCAACCAGATAAGGTCAATACCTGTTAGTTCATTGGTGGAATAATTAATCAATCAATACAGGATGCTTGAAGTCAGGGAGAATTATTGCTAGGCTTGTATCTCCGGCTTTGGTCACAGAAATTATTTAAAAACATCCTTGCAGCATTAACCCCCTCTGTGCAGGGTTTATTGTAACATTATGTATCCAGGGGAAGGGAAGAAAAAAAATTCCAGTGAGCAGCACTTCTTGTAACCTTGAGCTCCCCAGAAGGAAAAGCCTCTAACAAGCTGAGTGCATCATCATTAGTTCTTCCTTTCACATCATCGCACTCTGCTTGTAAAATAATTACATGCAATTTTTCTATTTTACAGTTGGACCACATGACTCCCTGTTCTTTTTGCACAGTGACTCACCCCTCCCCCAGACTGCCTGGTTGAAGGCTGGAACTGCTCACCTTTAAACATCTCAGCCGGAGGCTTTTATGGTGGCTGGCTACAGTATTTCCTAAGAGCTAAAAAAAATAATCCATCTGGTTCACAGAAAAAAATTTCTCTCTTCACTATTTCTTATTTCCAGTGCAACCAAAATGTCCTTCTTAGAAAGGCACTATGCAAAGATTCTTTGTATTTTTCTAAGTTGTATAGTTGTAATTTCTTTGAATTTGTGAGTTTAGTACATTCATAATACTTCTTGCTAAGATTAAGTAACTACTTGTTTAATTACTCGCTGGCTTTTACTCTATGGGATCAAAGCATCTTTTTCTGTATAATTTTATAAGTGCTTATTTTTTTGTAGAATTAATGACAACACATTTATTCATTTCAACAGCTACTGCATATTTTGTATGGCCCAGGAATAGTATTGATCTCTGCTCTCAAGAAATTTAGACATTTAAGGTGTATTCTGGTTTTCACATCACTTCTACTGACCTTATTGTATTTAATTCTCTCATATCCGTATGAAATAGGTAGTAGAAGGATTAGGAGAAATGTATTACATAGCAAATGGCTTAGAAACAGAACACAGAAGTCCTAGGTCTTCAGGAATCTAGGGTGAGGCTATTGACGATTTTCACTCAAGTAATATAAACAATAACCCCAATATGAAACAGCATGAGGTCTCTGCCAGCCATAAAATCCCTTTGTGTAAAGTCACTTCCTTTATGTAAAAACACAAGAAGTAGGGGCACCTAGATTCTCAGTCAGTTAAGTGTCCAACTCTTGATTTTGGCTCAGGTCATGATTCACACACAGTTCATGAGATCGAGTCCCGGGTTGAGCTCTGCACTGACCTGATTAGGTTTCACTCTCTCTCCTTATCTCTCTGCCTCTCTTCTGCTCATATTCTCTCATTCTCTCCTCTCTCTCTCAAAATAAATAAATAAACATTAAAAAAAAACCCACACAAGTAGTAGAGGGAAAAAAAAGAAGAAGAAAACCTGTTAAAAAAACATTATTACACATCAGAGGGGTGCCTGGGTGGCTCAATCAGTTAAGCCTCCAACTTTGGCTCGGGTCATGATTTCCTGTTGGTGAGTCCAAGCAGTCAGTGCAGAGCCTGCTTCAAGTCTGGTTTCTTCTCTCTCTGCTCCTCCCCCTCTCTCTCGCTCACACCTGCTCTCTCCCTCCCTCTCTCTCTCTCTCTCTCAAAAATAAACATTAAAAAATATTATTACACATCTGAAACAATCTAATTCAGCTGAGCCCTGGCTAGACAAGTTTGGACACATCTACTTGTACTCTCATCTACTTCACCACTCCCCAGATCACCCACATCATAGCAATCATAAGCAGAGCCAAAATGAGATGACAAAGTCGGCCACAAAGTTGATGTAGGAATGAGAATGGAATTTCCCAAAGCCACTAGTTGGTTAGTGAGAGAAATGACATGAGGATATGCCTGGCCCATGGTTGGGGCATGGTGTTGGCACACTAATGGGTACACTAGGAAACAGGTGTGCATTCTCTTCTCAAGAGGGTTCATATGGGATTATAAGGGAGGGGGATCACCCTCACAGAGCAGGACTCCTCTGGGAGGTGTGCAATTTCCATCTCCATGCTTTCCTGCCCAAGCACTTTCAAATAGGATAGAATATGTCTATTATATGAATTGTGAACATTGAGATGTGGTACTTAATACAGTGCATAATCCAAAAACACTCATGGTTTAGGCTGTGTTGCCCCAGAAGCTGATCTTACAATTTTTGTTACTCTTATCATTCCTAGATGGGGTCCATGGTCTGCCCCCTTGAATCACGGTGTTTTCTGTGTCAACTCAATGTTGCAGATGTAACTCTGTATAAATTTCTGGGTCCAAATATTAAGGGATTAACAGCTTCCACCAGCTGAGTCTCAGAGCACTCCCTCTAGGAACCCTATGGCGTCAGGTAAGAAGCGTGAATATCCTGAGATACTCATGCTGGAGAGGCCAAAAACTGGCATTTTCATTGATAGTCACAGCTAAGTCCAACCTATCAGCCATCCCTGCCAATTCATCAAGCGTGCAAATGGAACCATCTCAGATAACACAGACAGGCCAATTCACTAGCTGACTACAGACTGGGCTCAGTCAAAACAGAAGAATCACCCAACGGAGTCCAGCTGGAATTTCTGATCTACAAAACTGTGAGTAAAACAAAGTGGTTGTTATTTTAAACCAGTATGTTTTGAGGTAATTTGTTACACAATGATAGGTAACTTAAACAGGTGATGATCAAAGCAAGTACTGGTAGGAGCCTAGGGAAATGGGACAGGACAAGGAAGGAAGCCAATATATAGAATCCATTAATAAACAGGCTCTGTGGGTAACTGAGCTTCAGTCCCTTATGTGGAATTCAGCTCAGGGTTGAGTGAGTGCTATTGCCAGGGCTGGGTTGGCATTATTGCTCATTCTGCTTGCAGGCTTAATGTGTTTCTGAGTTCAGGGAAAGTCTTCTGACAGGGTCTAGCAGGTGCAGTTAAGAAACGGAGGGTATACACATAAAGGTGAGTACCAAGGGGAAAGGGTAGGAGTGACAGAGTCTGGTACAACATGTAGGGTCTTTGAAAGCAGTTTTAGGGAGAATATACCATTGTTGCTTCTTGAGAATGATTTTATTTTTTTATTTTTTATTGCAAAACATACAAGTGACTGCATTATTCTGCTTTTATTTCCTACTCTCAGGGACTTAATTACTTAAGGCCCAACTCAAATAGCATCTATCCCTAGATGCTCTCTTTGACCTACTCTAAGCAAAATTAGTCCTTCCTGCATCTGATATTCAATGACACACTTCTAAAATTCTGGTCCATAGCACTGAGTGTCTTATCACATTTTGTCATAATTTAGTGCCAGTCCCTCGATTTCCTGACCCCCTTCAGTGTATCTAAACTCCAGTAAGGAAATGGACTGATGGGCCAAGTCTTATGCGTCTTTTTCATTTACCATATTGGGACCTAATGGGAGGCTTAAGAAGTGACACACACAAGATGCTCAAGCCTTGCTTATTGTATTATTGAAGTAAATGTCTCACTTGTCTTTTGCCTTTTCAAAACTACTTATATCTCATTAAAAAGGCAGAATATTCCCTATATATTCTAATTTAAACATATTTTCAACAAAAATCCACTGCATCCAGTGGGTCATATTTATTTGACAGATATACTCTCAGGAACTAGACATACAGCAACAACAGTAAAAACAAGTATCTTCCAAGATTCTTGGTGATCTGCCAGTTCTTCTGAGGTCTTTGGTGTTACAATAATGACCAAGAGATTGTAGTGACAGGGAAAATGTGGTCTCTGCTTAGGGAGTTATTTTTGGCTTATCCCTTAATGATTTTGAATTATTACACCAGGTAATATATGCAGCAATAAAGTGTTATTTGAAAGATAGTTGGTGTATTCACCAAGAGTTTCCAAATCCTTATTAAAAAAACTCCCATAATGTAAACATATTGGTATATAAGTAAGGTCATTTTGTTTGGATAGTTCTTGCAACACAGAATATAAAGTCATAAAAGCCAAGGATAAGACCTTAACTCTTCGCTAATTTGTGATTATAACACAAGTATCTTTTGCATTTGTCTTCTTTCACTTTACATTTTTTGGTATTCCCTCATATTGTAGTATATATGAGTAGTCAATTCCTTTTTACTGCT
This sequence comes from Proteles cristata cristata, assembly GCA_017311185.1. Classification (NCBI taxonomy): domain Eukaryota; kingdom Metazoa; phylum Chordata; class Mammalia; order Carnivora; family Hyaenidae; genus Proteles; species Proteles cristata. Next base: position 1,525,677 of record JAESUZ010004301.1, read on the forward strand.
CTATCGTATCTCACTGTATAAGTATGCCATATATTTTTTACCAATTCATCATATGATGGATATTTGTTTCCACTTTGGGCTACTGTGAATAATACTATGAACATTTATATACAATGCTTGGGTTAATATGAGTTTTCGTTTCTCTTGGGTGGATACCTAGGAATTGAATTGTTGGGTTGTATGGTACATTTATGTTTAATTTTGTAAGATACTGTCAAACTGTTTTACAAAATAGCTGTGTCATTTTACATTTCTACAATCAATGCATGATGATTCCAGTTATTTTGCATCTTTGACATTAGTCTGACTTTTAGTTATAACCCTAGTGGGTGTGAAGTGGTATGTCACTGTGGTTTAGATACACATTTCCCTAATGGATAATGTTATTTAAAATTTTTTTAATGTCTTTATTTTATTTTGAAAGACAGAGATGGAGAGTGAGTGGGGGCGGGGCAGAGAGAGAGAGGGAGACACAGAATCTGAAGCAGGCTCCAGGCTCTGAGCTGTCAGCACAGAGCCTGACGTGGGGCTCAAACCCACGGACTATGAGATCACGACCTGAGCTGAAGTCAGACACTTAATCTACTGAGCCACCCAGGCACCCCTGGATAATATTATTGAGCATCAGTTTCATGTTCTTAATTAGGTATTCTTTGGTAATGTTATCTGTTTATGCCTTCACTCATTTTTTGAGTTGTCTGTCATCTTATTATGGAGATCTTTACGTTTTCTAAATACAAAGCATTAATCAGATATAAGATTTGAAATGTTTTCTCCCAGTCTGTGGGTTATCTTTTCATTTTCTTCATGGTGTCTTTGAAGCACTAAAGATTTTAATCACACTGTTGTAAAAAAGTGTTCTATAAGTCAAGCTTTCCTACTAATATCCTTTTTAAAAAACATTGATTTATTTTGGGGGGGGCACATGTGAGTGGGAGAGGAGCAAAAGAGATAGTGGGAGAGAGAATCCCAAGCAGACTCTGTGCTGTCAGTGCAGAGGCTGACACAGGGATTGGGTTCATGAACTGTGAGATCATGACCTGGGCCGAAATCAAGAGTACGACGCTTAACTGACTGAGCGACCCAGGCCCCCCTACTATCTCTTGAGAGCAGAAGCTGAGCACATGTACAGATATGCCTATCTACTTGTATAGTACTCCTTAAGAATTACTGATAAACTGCTTGGGCTAAGCACTGGCCTAAGTTCTTTGAATGGATCAATCCTTGTAAGAACTCTATGATATAGGTATTATTAAAACTTAAGTTCAGCAAAGTAAGTTACTCATAAGGTCACATGGAGGAGGTGGCAAGACTGGGATTCTGACCCTGGAGCTTAGACTCTCAATCCCCACATTGCTTTTCACTTAATTAGTATATATCTCTAGGGATTATTAAAATCAGGGTATGCAAAACATGTGCTTATGTGCTTTCCTACTTATTGGCTAATGGGTTTTTTCTTTCATATTATCACAGCCATTGAACTCAAGATAAAAGTACAATTTAAATCTTGTGAACCTGAAGTTGAATTACCACTAAACTCAGTGTGATGAGTAATCACAGGGACCTATTTGGTCACCAGGATTTCAGCTCTCAAATTATTTTTCATTTGATGGAAATAACAATGTGAAATGTTGGTGCAAAGTTCTCTGTTTGGAGAGCAGCAATTGTGGGTAAATGAACTGGTTGAATGGCTCTCAGATTCCTCATGAAGTGATTACACCTGTTTTATAATATGATTATGAAAAACAAGTAACAGATGTTATTAAAAATGCATCATGCTTTATAAGTACAGCTGTAAAATAAGATTACTAGTATCTTAGTCACAGGGTAAGGATTAAATGTGAATATTTTCATAAAGGATTTTGCCTAGTGTCTGGGAACTAGTTAAATGCTTGAAAAGTAGCTATAGTAACTTTTGCACTTTTTATGAGCCACAACTTGTTTCCTTTTGGTTCTGCTTTCAACTTTCCTGATTTGATAAATATAATCATATATGCACTTATTCAAATATATTCACTTCTAATAAACACCTTCACAAAGCTTACACACTGTCTTGTCAAATGGCCTGATTTAAATAGATGAGCATTTTAGGGAAGTTTATGAAATAAAAACTTTTACAATCAAAACCATCACCCTGTTCCATAGAATAGACACTGTTACCAAAAGGAAATAATAATATTTAGTATAACAATTTTTTAAAATATGGTCTTCGAAAAGTATATTAGAATGAAGCAATGTTGGCTAAAGTTAGACAAAAGAAATATTGGCATGTTTTATTTTCTTCTCCCTCTTTTTTTCATTTTAGTAGCGAACAAAGCAGGATAAATTACTGATTTATTTTTGCAACATTAAAACTTACTTTTCAAAACACAGATGAAGCTTCATAAATGTTCATGATATATATAGCTTCTTTAATTTCAGTTTAGCTTTTCCAGCTTTAATGACGTATGATTGACAAAAAGTAGGTATATTTATACAGCATGATTTTTTAATAGGTGTACAATATGAAGATTTTATATATGTATACATTGTGAAATGATTACCATAATCAGGTTAATTAACACTTCTATTACCTCACATAGTTGTCACTTTTTTCTCTTTCTTTTTTCCTTCTTTCTTTGTTGCTGAGAACACTTAAGATCTACTGTCTTGGAAAATTTTAAGTATATTATACAGTAATGTAGTATTATTAACTATAATCGCCATGCTATATATTAGATTCTCACAACTAATCCATCCTATAATTGAAAGATATAGCTTCCTATAACGACATTATTTCTTACATGTCTCTTGTCTGTTTTGTTTTGCAAACATTTCTGTGACTACAAACCATACAGATTTAACAGACTGTCAGACAAGGGTTTATAATTTCACACTGTTTTATTCTTGCAGGTTATACCAATTATTGGAGAAAGTTAAATTTTCCCAGGTGGCATTATATTTCACCTTTGTTTTCAGATGAGCTACAATTAATTATATAAATATCTGTTTTCCTTTTTATCTTTGCTATTTATCAGGGAAGTATGGATTTAATCAGAATTAAAGGCATTATTAATGCCTATGCTTATAATTATGAAATTAAAGCAGAAACTTAGCTCTAAGTATATAATAATTTGTATTTGAAATAATATAAATTTATGAAATTAAATGCAAGTATTTATGTAGGTATATTTTATTCAATCTATTTATAAAGACATTCTTATGTTTTAATGAAAATTCTGAATTAATAACTCTTTTAGAATAAAAATAACATTTTAGACTACATAAACTTAAGTAGCATTTTATGACATTTATTATCTTCATATATAGACCTTCATCATTCACCAATTCTCTTAAGCAGTGTTAAGACATTTCAGAAAGACAATTGTATTCTTTCATTTTCATTTAATTTCATTTTCATTTATTTTCATTGGAAAACAAAAAGAAACAACAACAAAATAATAAAGCCATCACTGTGAGGGATTGGAAAATACTATTTCTAAATATTAAAAACTATATATCAAGAGTCTGGTAAGGCTAGAAACAGTCCCTATAAAGTTGCCACACTGGGAATTAAATCCCACTAGACCCAGAAATTCATGTGAGTACAGCTCACTATAACACAAGTGCTATTATAATATTATAGGGGAAAATCGACTTTCTCCTGCCCAAGGCTGTCATAAGTGCTTAAACCTTTGAACAGAGTGACAGTTTTAAACCCCTTAAGGAAACTAGAATTGATAGTAGAATAGCTGATGGCCACCTCCCCCACCTTGGCCTTTGATTCTTAACTTCCTTTTATGCTAACACCTTGAGCATTACTGAAGAGAAACCAAGCATATACTTCACAGTGTGACCAAGTGGTAGGCCTTTAGAATTCTGTGTAGAAAGTTACAGGCTTATGTTAGCTTTCTTTCACCCTGCCATTGGCACCAAATAGACAGAATCCTAGACCAAACTTGGAATTTGCCCTGATAAAAAACCAGTAATGCTATCCAAAATGACAAATGTCACCCTTATTCTGCATTCTATTCTTTATGAAGGAAGTATTTCATCCTTTATAAGAAATGTTACAGAACATTAAAAATCCTGATCATTTTCTCCTTTGTTAAATATTGGCAAAAAAAAAATAGCATTAAATGTTTTGATTGACACACTGTAGAGAGTTATAATGTATATATGAAACTTCCTAAAATCCTATTTTTGAATTAAGTTATATTTTAGAATTTGCGTAGATTCAATTCACTAGTATTTTAACATCAGAATAGCTTGGCCAAATAAACTTCACATAACTGGAAATGGCCTTCTTGGCCTTCACCCAGTACTGAATGGAATTTATGTATCTAAAAATTAGTCATGCAGATCATGTTGTACAATTGGCTACTATATCAGGAGAGGCTAGACCACGTTGCTGTCCTAAGAAAAGCTCTGGGTTCTCAGTTGCTTAACATGGAAGGTGAGTTCTTGTGCAAAGTTTCTTATCAGACCAGGGGACTGTCCAGAGCAACTCGTTACTCATTCTGAGGGCTCATCCCTTTCTCTTTCCCCACTCATCCACCTTTCCCTAGACATATAAGTGTACTGGACCACCCTGCATCGGTGGCCTTCTTAGTCAATGCATCAGAAGAGTCAGCAGGGACATTCTGCCTCTGCTTTTCTGTGCTTTAGCTTGGAATTCATGTCACTTCCAGTCGTAGCCTATTGCCCAGACCTAGTCCTGTTACCTTAACTGCAAGTTGGTTGAGAAATGCCTGTAAAGGGAGGAGAACTAGATAGAGTACTGAATGACACCATGGATGAGAGAAGTGTCTTCGAGGAAGATGTAAAAGATACTATCCTCCCAAGATCCAGAGTCATTCTCAAAGATAGTCCAAAAAAAAAAAAAAAAAGGAGAGAGATTTCGTTTCCCTGAGAGCTGGAAACAGTCTCTAGCACACTAGTCACAAATGGAGCACAACCCACATTTCTGTCTGGCAATAATTTTGTACTGCCAACCTCACAGTTAAGCTGACTCTGCAGGCAAGAACCGACAAACTGCATGCCCCAGGCAGGTGGAAAGCCAAAGTCTCAAAAGAAGACAACAGCTGTCCCTGAGAGAGAAATTACTGATAACCAAAGGGCACCCCAAAGCCAAACTCACAAGCGTCTGGATTTGGAAAGTAAGGGACAACATGAAATTTTTACCTTATAAATCCCCTACTCGCTGCCACCCATTGCTGACTCCCCATATGCCACACTAGAACATTTCCAGGACCCCAGAGCCGTTTTGGGAATTTTAATAAACTCCCTGGAACCTTTCCGAACCCTCCAGAACCTTTCTGGGAACTACGTATATAGGTTAATGTACTAGAACATACAAAATACATAATATAAAGTTTGCTTAGATCGGAGAGCTGCACGCCAGGAGTGGAGCCCTAATCCGGGAGTGACTTACCCAGGATCCTGGGAAAGGACAAAGGACGAGAGGAGCATGATCAGGAAGGATTGAGTAGGTGCCTCGTCTGTGCATCAGGTTGTCTCGCAGGCCAGGCAGTCAGCTTTAGAATCCATTAGTCACCAAAAACTGTTAACAAAGGATTAAAAAAATATACAATTTAAAGAAACAAAACAAATTTTACCACTTCATGAAGTAGGCAGTCTCCCGTGGAGAACCGCAAAATAGGGCAGAAGGCAGACAACTTTTACAGGGTAAAGAATAAAAAACGGTGAAGAGAAACATGGCAACTGAAACTACTGAATGGCTGAACTACTGAAACTGAATGGCTGGAGCCCCAGAACCGCCTTGCCTGGCTGGGGTCAAAGGCCCAGCGTTGGCCTGGTGTTTGGGGATTGGCTAAGCGAATAGAACGCGTTTCTAGTCAAGATGAGCTTTATATTATTTGTTTGTTTACATGGACGCGAAGTTTTCTAGGCTTCGGTTTCTGAGGTGACACCGCGTGAGTAAGCAGCTCCGTTTGGGTTTATAAAGTTACTTTACCAGACGCGTCCCTAAATGCGTGCAACCCACCTTTCTGTCCGGCCACATCAGTCTGCAAATGGGGTGCAACCCGCATTTCTGTCCGGCTGTATTTTTGTGTCCCAGCAGACAGCCGAGCTGCCCGAATTAACAAGAACGACAACTGAGTGCGCCCGGCAGGCAGAAAGCCAAGCCGGATTCTCAGAGACAAATGGAGACAAACAAGAAGGCAATTTGTGTTCGAGGGAGAGAACAGGATAGATAGCCAGTAAGAGACAACGAGCCATTTTACCTTCGTTTCTCAACCGCGCACTACAGAAATTCGGGAGGGCTGACTCAGGTAAGAATTCTCACCTTCCACGGGCTTCTGCCAAATTTCCCAGAATCCTGTCTGAAGGCTCCTCCTGTCTAAGAGCTCCTTAAGTGATTGGGTTTAAACATTTTTTTTATGTTTATTTTTATTTTTCAGAGAGAGATATTGACAGAGTGAGAGCAGCGGGGGCAGGGGCAGAGAGAGGGAGACAGAGTCCCAAGCAGGCCCCAGGCTCTGAGCTAGCAGCCCAGAGCTCGACGCGGGGCTTGAACCCACGAACCGTGAGATCATGACCTGAGCTGAAGTCAGAGGCTTAACTGACTGAGCCATCCAGGTGCCCCAAGTTAGTGGGTTTAAAGTGGAGAGTGTAGTCCTTGTATCTAACAGAATTTGGCGGCTCTTTTTATTAATTTTAATTTCCTCTGGGCTGTTGAAGGAAATACTGCCCAGCAGTTAACCAGAGAATCCCTGGGAGTCTTCTCAACCTGGGAGGGCCCCTTCTTTGAGGGTAGATATGGCCATTCCAGTTGGTGTGAAGGATTTTGTACAAAACAGTCAAGGATAATCTTTTTTTTTTTTTTTAAATTCCCAGTGTCTTGGTTGATTGCAAAGCCTGCATCAATTTCTGGGCCAGTGTTTTTGATGATCCATCCCTGGAAGGGTGCAGTGGGGCAGGCCCAGGTGTTGTTTCAGGCTTCTGGCCTTGGAGATGGTGCAGTTCAGTTGTAAGGCCACTAACTTGGTGGACTTTTGTTTATGGTCTTGTGGCCTTTTCAGAGTGGAAAGGCAATTCAAATAAAGAATTAGTAGACGGACTGTGAGTACACACTCAAAGAGGACAGAGAGGACTTGTAGGAGTCATGTCATCCTGATGGTCTTCTTTGTAGGTACTTCTTGTGTTTTGAATTTTTTGCTAGGCTTTTGCAATGAATCTTTTGCAATGAAGCTATTTTGGAATCTTGAAGCCTTTTGGAGACTTCCGCATACCAATTAAAATAGGTATCTCATTCTGTTTGATTGGGAACCCTTGTTTTTAGCCTAACGGCCATTGGAAAACACAGGATGGATTTGGAGTGCCCCTTAAAACCCATATACTGAGACAATTATCACTATTAGACACATCTGGTAGCAACCTGAAAAAAACTCATTTTCTGGGACTATCTTTATCTGAATGGACTCAGAATTCACTCAGTAAGAATTCCTCTACTTTATCCACCCTAGGAGGTAAACCTTTAAACTTTGGGGGTGTGTGTCTGTGGGTGAGGGAAGATTAATAAAGAGGGAGTCAGGGAAAATCTCACAGCTGCAGAGTGTTGAAAATCCAAGATTTTACCTGCTTTTTAGATTTACATATCTAATGCCCATTTTTAAGCCTCTTCTTCAACCCTACTTTGCTGACAATTTCTGAGTTTTGGGGGGCTCTGCAGTACAAAAGGGTTGCCTCTGGGTTCTTCATATTGCTTGCTCAAGTATTAGAACTTTTAAATCTGTCACAACTCATTTACAGACTTTTCCAACTTCTAAAATATTTTTTGCTTGTATCTTCTTTTATTGTCTCTTGAGAGTTTATGTCTAAAAAAAGCCCATCACTATCTTTTTAGTGTCATTTAACATGAATTAAATTTACTTTCTGAAGTATTTTTCAATGTGCCCAAATTTGCCTTTAAAAAATCATTTAAAAAAAAAATATCCAAGAACTCCTTCTTTTCTGTGATTGCTTCCTTTCCAGCTGTTGTTCTTTTTTGGATACATTATCCTTTCACATCTCTTTAAGGATATCAGTTAAAAATGTTTTTTAAGATATTTTCTCCTTCTTGCATTAAATCTATTTCCTCTGGAGTAAGTGGTTTTATTTGTTCATTTCTTTCATTTATTGACTTTTCCTCAGATGTGATTTGTATACTTATTGTCCTTTTATTCTTTCCTTTTTATGTTCTTTCCTTTCACTCATTTTTTCTTTCTTAATTTCAATTTAAAATAAAATAATGTTGGAAAGTTTGTTAATTAACCAAGTATTAGTTGAGAGATCTGTTTACTTAAAATATCTTTCTCCCAAAGAGGAAGTAGAATCTGTGAAGTGCATGGTTACTGTGAAGAGTAAATCAGAATCAGGCTAGTTTAAAGTAAGGATGCCTTATCTCAGGTTAAAGCAGCTAACAGATTAACACTCCTAGCTGGGTATGTCTCTCCTTTAATTCCTCTGGGTACATTGCAGAGGTCTTAAGTTAGCTTAGGCTCTACTGTGTCTCTCTCATCAGCCATGTACCCACCGTGAGATCACTGCTTGCTACTTCCCAATAGGAAAAAATACTGCAGTCAATTTCTCTGTTGGCAGAAGAGAATGAGTGCCTAACCTAGCCCTTGTCTAAACACTTCTCTAACCAACTACCATCATTGATGCCCAACAACAAATTTTTTGCACCATACTTGCCAATTTAAGATGTGGATATTTTCTAGGTCAGTCCTGGGTAGAACCTACTTATGGAGAAGTCTTCTACCAAGCATGGCTCCTAACATTGTTTCCTTTATCTATGTTACTTCTATGTAGAAGTGGAATAACTTCCCACCCTTAGAAATATATAAGAATTTCTGGTCTGCTGATTTTTAAAAATCATTTTACTCTCAGTTGGTAAGATATTGGGAGGGAAGTGAAGGAAATTTATACCTTCAGGCCTCTATGATGAACCAGAAATTATCTCCTCTTTTATTTATTTTACAAATACTATTTACCCTTGAGACTGTATCTCAAATGACATTTCTTCTGTGAAGTGTTCCCCGAACACTCCAACCAGAATTAGTGGTTCTATCTCTGTTGTGGCACAATTCTATTAAAGCACTTGCCACTTGGCCTAGTAATTTATCTCTACTTATTTTATTTACTCACTTGAGAGTTTTTGAAGGTAGAGACTATGCTGTATGCATTTTACTCAATGCCTAATATCATGCTAGTGTATTATTTATAATGCGAATCCATGACAAACAAGTCTCCAAAATCCTGGGCCTTAAACTTCTTCCTTAGATAGACAAGGCCCATAGAAATAATTTCATTGATCTTCGAGAAATTTCTGTTTGAAAGCTTATTCAGCATACGAATGCCTAGAAAACTATTTAATAATTCTAGCAAAGTGGGAGTGTGTATGTATGTGTGCATGCTTTTATCTTTAAAATGTATCTACAATGTGGAAAGGTAAATTTCTATTTGGACAATATATGTATGTATATATTGAACATATATATAAGTGGATAATTTATATATTTCAGCACAGTGGTAGCAGAACATTAAAATACAGAATTTTCATGATTGTGAAAAATCACTCTGAGAACCTTTTTCTTGTTTATGTGCATCTTTTGTAGGCTTTGAATCTATTTATGTTTTTATTAATATTTTTATGATAAAAATGGAATTAAAATTCTAAAGATAATTAAATGTGTCATAAAGCAGGTATTGTTCTAGTCCTGTGCTCAAAAATCCTAATATCAGCTGTAAATGTTATTTTTGTACATGAACACACCTGTTATCTAAACTGATTTATCTAGCTAAAGAGACTACTTCTGCTTAAATAACCTGGAAAAATTTTCACTTTCTTACTATTCATAAGAAGTTTATAACAACCTTGCTCCAATTGTTAACTATATAGTATTTTAAATCATTTTCTCCAATCCTTCATTTGATAGTATGTTTAAAGGGGAATGGCTTTAAATAAGTCATAGAATTTATGATCAGGTTAGTGAAAGTTTTAAAACTTTTATTTACAAAAATTGAATACATTCTGAGTATATAGGTATTAAAAAACTTCATCTTTCAAATTTATGCATACATTTGAACTTTTCTCTCCAAAACTCGTAATAGACCTTCTGATGCTTTTTAATTTGTACAGGACTTGATGTGCATTTGAATGTCCTCCAATCCCTGAACTGTAGATAAATGAAATGTCTCTTGAATGGTGGATGATATACTGATCACCTTCCCACCAATTCCAAGAAATTATCTTGGGTAAGGGCTATGATGTAAAACAGGGCCTGGATATATGATCTGAAAGAGCCCAAATCAGAGCTCAAATCAGAACCTAATAACTCTTTCTATACAGGATCTTTCTGTATAGGACCTATACAGGACCCATTATAAGGCAGGTCCTGACAATGGGATAATGTTTATTGCTTATTTCCCATTAGAGATTTTGTTTTTATTATTTGTGTGGGGCATTATCATGCCTCTCCTGATTTATTTATTTTTTTAATTAATTTTTAAAAAATTTTTAACATTTTGTATTTATTTCTGAGAGAGAGAGAGAGAGAGAGAGAGAGAGACAGAGAGAGAGAGAGACAGTGTGAGAAGGGGAAGGTCAGAGAGAGAGAGACACACACACACAGAATCCGAAACAGGCTCCAGGCTCTGAGCTAGCTGTCAGCACAGAGCCTGACGCGGGGCTCGAACCCACAAACCATGAGATCATGACCAGAGCCGAAGTTGGCCGCCCAAGCGACTGAGCCACCCAGGCGCCCCTATACCTCTCCTGATTTATCATCCCATCTTCGAATTATCTGAAATCTCAGATTTGGTGTTTTTGTAATCTCACCCGTATTTGCTAAACTCTTTGTGTAAATAGGAAAACGGTAACAATGTAGGCTCTTCATCTTTCACACTCAGTGATCAGCAACTATTTACTAAGGAAACCAAGGAGAGGGTAGGATTGGATAAAATATGTTCTCCTAGTCACTGCTATTTCACTTATGCTTTTCTAGACTGTCAGTTTTAGAAGTTAGTAGCCATAACTCTCCAATGACTATCAATTCCATGATTGGAATGATAGAGAATGGAAGAATGGAGAGATCGGAGGAGATATTTCTTTCTCACATTTTGAAGATACATTATTTGGTATATTTGTAACGATCATTTGGATTCCAGTTTTCAGTTTGAGTAATATTAGAGGAGGTCCACAATATTATCCACAATAGTATCAGTAATATTATGATAACTTTATATGGTGATAGATGACAACTAGACCCCATCATGTTGATTATTTCATAATGTATACAAATATCAAATCACTGTGCTGTACACCTGAAACTAAATTGTGTGTCAGCTATAGTTCAATAAAGAAAACTACTGTAAAGTTATAGTAATTAAGTATTGATGTAAGGTTAGATGAAGAGACAAATGGAGCAAATGGGGAGTATAGAAACACCCTGAAACTATTGGGCACCTGGTTTATGCCAAAGGTGACACTGTGAGCAGAGAGGAAAGAATGGTATTTTTAAGAAATGGTTGGCCACTGAATACAATACTAAATAAATATATCTTGATCTTAAACCATATTCAAAAATCCATTCCAGATCTAAATATAAAATATTCTAAAAATAAAATGTTTAGAAAAAAGATAAAATATCTTCATGACCTTGGGAATAGGCAGATATGTATTAAAAAGACTTAGAGTGCTAACTATAAAGGAAGCTTTGTAAAGTTGGATTTTATTTATAAAATTATGAAGGTCTTAGTAATTTGTTATCACAAGACACAATTAAGAAAGTGAAAAGCAAAGCTACTAAATTGAGGGCATATGTGAGGTATATATTTGATGCAAGGCTCATATCCACAAAATATAAAGAATTCCTAAAAATCAATAGGAATAAGGCCAGACTAGGGGAAGACATGGACAAAGAATTTAAACAGGTACTTATAAAAGAAAACGATCTATTAATATATTAAAAAGGTACTCAACATCTCTAATCACCTAGAAAATATTAATTAAAACCTTGATTAAGATGCTGGTATATACCAGAATCCCTAAAATGGAAACGATCAATGATAAGTATTCCTGAGGATCTGAAGTTAGTGGAATTCCTATAAACTACTAGTGGAATTGTAAATTGATACAATCACTTTGGAGAAAGTTTGGTCCTATTTACTAAAGCTAAGCATGTATGGACTTTATGATCTAGTAAGTCTACTTTTAGGTATATATATTCCCCCAAAATACATAAGATGTTCATAAAAAGACACAAACGAGAATTTTCATAGCCTTACCATTCATAATGACCCTAAACTTGAAACAACTCAAATCGGTCTCCAGTAAAATGGATATAAAGTTATATAAAGTTTATAATAAATAAACTTATATTCAAATATTAATTAAATTATAATAAAATTAAATTAAAATGAGGTAAAACTAATCTAAGGTGTTTACCCTAGAAGGTACAATGAGAGAAAGTAAACTCGAGGGGTGTGTTTAGTCCTGGTAATAATGATCCATTTTGTGTTCCAGGTGCTGTTTATAGTAGTATGTTCATTTTGTAAAAATTCATCAATCTATATGAGTTTGCATTTTTGTAATATGAACTTTGTACTTAATTAAAAAAAAAACTTGAAAAAATATCTGCTACTAAACATCATACCTTTGTCTCCACACAAGGGTCCATGACTTGTCCTTATATGTCTAGGATCAGTACAGTGTCTGATAGATAGAAGGTTTTCAATAAATATTTGTTTAATTTAAAATAAAAGCATTGCTGATTGCTCAATTAGTATCATTACATAAATCCAAGTCAGTTAAAAGTGAGCAATTCAACTGGTGGTGAATAAATGGTTTAAGCTACTGCATAACTTTACAGAGTTAGAAATTGTCATCAAATTCTCCTTTCACAGTAATTCTGAATCAAAGGAGTCTTCAACCACTCTTTAGGTAGATAAATAGACCAAAATTCAGCACTAACTAGTCTAATAAGTAAGCTCAAGATACACACTGCTTACGCTTCATGAAAGTGACTCACTGGTTACTATTGGATGATTAGGAAAATTTTCCCTCAGAATAAAATAATTTTATGAAGACATACTATGTGATAAGGAAGCAATTTGTGCCATAAAGAAATTAACAACCACATGATAGTTCCGGGTAGCATTTATCAGCAATTAGGTTAAATATATTTCACATTAAGTAGATAAGAATTATTAGTTATTGGAACTTTTCCTACCAGTAGTTAACAGTGGGTTATGATAGCCATTAATAGTGTTTCATTTTTTTAATTAAAATTAATTACTGATTAGATAGTCATTAATATTGTTTTTTGATGATGAATGTGGTTTTTTTTCTCAGCAACAATAAAACCTTTCCAAAGATATTCTATAGGGAAGAAAATTTATATATTGCACATATCAAAGATTGTAAAATTTTCCAGTACAAAATTATCAGCAATTACATTAAATGTTGTTAGTGTTTAATTTAGGTTAGTCTTATTTTTTGTGTTTTTTTTTTTAACATGTCAGTTATTTCCCAATGCAAGGTGTCACTCAGTTGGTTATAAGAAAACTACTCATAGGTAGGTACTCCCAATAAGTATCTTAAACTGAAGCCCAGGTGACCTTGTATGTAATAGCATTGACCCCTATGTTTCCCTCCAAAACCCTACCTTTTAACCATGAAGTCGTGTAATCAATCTGATGCCCCAAAAGGGGCAACCCAAATTCTCAAAGACAAGGAGCTAAATTTTGGAAGCCTCATGTATGTATTGGTGTGGAAATCGTGGTATATAATATTTATCCCATTTCAGCCTTTCACATATTTCCCTTTGGGTGAGAATCTATTTCTCTGGCACTGTATAAGAGACAACCGTCTCCCACCTCACCCCCAGCCTGGCTTCTGGTCCCCTGTGCTTGTCTCTGCACTTCTTCCTCAACACAAGTGGCCAGACAAAGAATCAGAACTGATCAAGTCACTCTGTACCAAGTCAGAATTGGGTTTTTATGCCAAGCCTTGAAAGATGGATGTATTGCAAGTTTGACTTGCCAGTGACAATCAAAATTGATTGTAGACAGTCATCAATAACTGAGGAAACAAACACAAAAACTAAGTAGCTGTAGTATTGAGGAATGCTGAAATGCTGATCACTCACAGACTTTTTAGCTCTGCTGGAAGTAGCAGATTCAGCAGAAGTTTTTGTTTTAAAATAAAGGGACCTGCATACTTATATCTTGCCAATATATTTCAGTATTCACTCTTATTTTAACCATAGAACCGTTGAATCTGCTTTACTATTGCTCTAAGAACCTACAATCACTTCAGAAATATGATACCTGCTAATCCATATAACTTGTAAAGTTGCAAGACATTTATTTCATCATGTTTCTTTTTCAGCACTTCAATAGCAACACTAATTATTGTTCGTCTCTTAAATTATTACCATGGCCATTTATTCATTGCTGTGTATGTATCTTAAAGTAGCCCAAGAAATTGTCAGTACTTGAACTTCATTTTTAAGGATGTGATCCTTTCATTGTGACATGAATCAGTGAATATTTGTTATATAAAAAGATAACATGAGTGGTCCAAATAAAAAGTTGACTTTACTGCCAACCTACCTCCTCTGGAATTGCTAACTTCTCTTGACAGTTATGTTATTGACACCTTCAACCAAGCAAAGAAGAGCTTCACTCCTAATGCTAAAGACTAATCCATACCTTTCCTTCTGTCTTCCTTCAATTAAATAATTTATTTTCCTAACCTAGCAAACCACAATAAAAAAAAACAGCAACAAAAAGCTAAATTAAGTTTAAAACAAAGCAACATGCATGCACACACTCACACACATAAACATACCCCATATTAGAAAGAGACAATACAAGCAAATTGGGATTTTCCTTATGTTCTCATTTTTGCCTGTCTTATTTGTTTAACAATTACATAATATGTTCTAAAATCACCAAATTTAGTCTGCAGGATCCTACAAGACTGCATGGTGATTCACTGATAGTAGTAAATTTAAACAGAAATCCGCATTTCAAAAAAAGTAGTAAGAGTGTTGTGAATTCTGTAAAATTTGTTATGTTCATGTCACAGAAATTTTCTACAATTTTTAATGCAGTATAAAATTTACTACCACAAGTAGAATTTCTAGGGCTTCAATAGAAAACAACATATATGCATAGCTAAAGACATTTATTTAATAAAGTAATTTGGAATTTTCATTAGATTCTGGCTTCTGTGGGAGCAAATGTATGCAGTGAGGTCATTCTGTCTAGACAAAGTCTATTTAATTTTCTTACCCCAAATCAAACAAATTACTTATCTATAGATCTAGGCTTACTCTACACTATCCAATATGGTTAGTTGCACCTGGGTGTTTGACTCCTACAACAAGATGACATAATTTAGCTCCATTTTTATATCATTGCCATGATCATCTTGTAGTCCAAAGGTTATCCAGAGATTTTACTTCTAATGATATTTGTCAATCAGTTAATTTTATTTGTCATCTGTATTAAAATGTATTGCCACTTTTGAGTAATACCAGAATTCAAATTTATGTAATTTTAAAATAAGATAGGAGTTTGAATGGTGCTATATATTTATAATTATTATTATAAATTTGTTTAATAAGTGTTTTGATTTAGTCATCTAAATATGGATAATAATAGGATAACAAATCCATAAAAAGGAATGAAAACTACTGATTATCAGATTCCATATATTGCATAAAGATTTTATTGATTATCATTTATTTATGTCAAACTGTGTACTAATACTAAAATATATTAACGTCTGCTATTACCTGAAACTGTTGATCTTAGCTCTTGATGTGTTATATTTTAGCCAAGGTTTTAACATTTTCTCTTTGCATGAAATGATTACAGCAAGACTTTTGTCCACACATGAAGATACTATCAATAATTTGTATGCCATAGTGGAAGAATTTAATTTTATGAGTAAATCTTCTAAAATTCCATTTTTATATGTTCAAAAACAAGTTTTTCTTAAGGAAAAATATGATTCCTCTTTATCATGAGGATTTTGGCCATATGTTTATCTTGTCCCAAGTCCATTTAATTGTTTTGTTTTCAGTTGTTTTAAGTTGTTTGTTGGTGGTGTATTCTAGTATCCTGAAATACTAGATTTTTCATACCTAGAATTCTTATATGCCGTCATTTATTTTGTCATATTTTCAAGGTGTATATTTCTGAAGGAAATCATACAGATTTCAACATTCTTGTGCCTTTTAATAAACTCTGTACTTGATGGTTTTTTTCTTTTTTTGGTCCATCTCAGCAAAAGTATATGCATATATTTAATTATGTTGATTTTGTTGTGTTCTGTTTGGTGCCAGAGGTAATTTACAGTTATTAAAGTTTAATATCAGGGCTCATACAGTTTTGTGGTAATTTTTCTGGTGGAAGAAGGGAAGAGTAATGAATTGTAGGATCATACCTAAGCATTATCTGCATTTATCTAATTCTAAGAATCTCTACAGGCTTAACAAACATTTGAGTACTACCTTTGAATGACAGTAATATTACTGGTAAGTTTCAATATTATTGCCAATAAGTATAAGTATATTAGAAATTAAAATACACCCAGTGCTTTTTCTTAATTATAGACTAAAGACTTTCCTAATGTTTTTCATAATTAAAATCCATTACTTTTTAAATTTTACACTGAAAATTCACACTTAATAATTGTAACTATTTATAAAGATATGAAATCTAAAGTATTGTTTATAAGATTACTATTTTAGTTTGTGGGTTATTAATTAAATTTAGTGTATTCAAAGCAGGTATAATTTTATACAGTTGCTATTAAGTAATTCTTTGCTAAGTAATATTTTTTTGCATCCAGAAAATTAAAATAAATCTCCAGTTTTTAAATAACAGGGCATCTGATAACTGAGTCCTCGCCCTTTGTTTCCTAAGTAATGTGGCAGTAGTAGGACACAGACAATAGTAAAATACATAGACTCAGAAGTGGTATTGTTCACTTATTTATTCCAAAAGAGGGCAGCAGAAGTCTATTTTATCAGTCCTCTGATGTGTGCTGATGTCTTCTGCTCAGTGGTTATTTTTTAGTAACCCATTCTTATTTTAAAGTCAGAGAGTGATTCCCCCCTACTCAAAATAGGAAATAAAAATAAATACCCAATAAATAAAAGCAAGTTTATTGTGAAAAATATTTAGAAGAAAATAATAATTAAAAAAGTATATAACCTTACCTAAAACAAGTAATTTAAGATGTCAAAAAGAGATAAATTTCTTAAAGTCATGGTTTTCTTTGTCTCACTCTTACCAAATTCAATTAAAACCAGAACAAAATTATTTTCTCCTTTATTTATTCTGTGTTCCCATCATTATAATACATAATTGTTGGGAAAAAAACTCATCAATCATACATAAAGCATCAACATTGTATTATAAAATGTGGATTTTTAAAAGAGTGAATATGTGAATATAATTTTAACAAAATTTTGGGGTTAAAAAATGAAGAAAACCTTTTGCCTAAGAAATCAGATATGATTTTAGGCAAACTTTATTTAGGTGCGTTCAATAAGTGGCCTAATAATGATAATTTGAAGTGCATTTCTGCCTCTTTATCTTCATTTCTCTTCAAACAGAAATTCAGTTTTGAATGGACACCAACAGAGCAAGCAGCTGACTGCTATTTTTCCTTCTTATTCCTTCTTTATACAGTTTTTCAGACTCAAATTTCTATTCTTTAGCCATTTGAAAAATTATCCTTTCATTTATTAATGGTTAATTTCTTTTCATTTTTAAAAATATCTTTTTCAAGTTTATTTACTTTTGAGAGAGGAAGAGAGACGGACTGTGAGTGGGGGAGAGGCAGGGATAAAGGGAGACACAGAATCTGAAGCAGGCTCCAGGCTCCAAGCTGACACAGGGCTGGAACCCATGAACCACGAGATCATGACCCGAACTGAAGTTGGACACTTAACTGACTGAGCCACCTAAGCACCCCTAAAAATTGGTTAATCTTAAAAATATCAGGCATGGGGCGCCTGGATGGCTTAGTCGGTTAAGCGTCCGACTTTCGCTTAGGTCATGATCTCGCGGTCCGTGGGTTCGAGCCCCGCGTCGGGCTCTGTGCTGACTGTCAGCTCAGAGCCTGGAGCCTGTTTCAGTCTGTGACTCCCTCTCTCTCTGACCCTCCCCTGCTCACGCTGTCTCTCTCTCTCTCTCCTAGAAATAAATAAAACATTAAAAAAAAAATCTTTAAAAATATCAGGCATGAACTTAAAAAATTGGGGAATGAAACCAATGAAAAGTAGGAGAACAGAAAAATGTCTGAAAATTTCAGTTATCTTTGACTTTTACTGTATTTGTAGTCAATGACCACTACGTTCAAGAGGGACAGAAGGAAATAAGGATGTAAAAGGGAGAATACTGTGCTGAAGCTTACTGTCTTCCTAACATCAGTATTTTGTGCACTGTTACATGGTAATGTTAACCAACTGACAAATTTCTCACAAATTAACTGTTCCTATCATTGATTTAATTTTTTATTTGGTGCTTTCACACATTTTTTTAGAACGATCTTTAATTAATAGGTATTTTTTTAGCCAAAACTAAGTAGTAATATTCAGTAATGACTAATGCATAAACTAAATATGCGCTAAGTATTGCATGGAATGTGATGGCATAACACCTGGCACACTGTAAGCACTCTTCGTTAATACTATGATTATTGTTGCTTTTGTTGTTACTGTTATTATTCCTTTATAACTTTCTCTTTCTCCAGCACAGAAATCTACTTTTATAAGTAAATCTGCAGAGCATTTCTTGACAATTATGTTGTATCACTAGGAGAGAATGCGATAGGAATACTGTGAATTAGCAGGAGTTTTTGCAGTCTGAAGCATAGATAGCTATAGATAACACTTATAGAACGTGTAGTTTATGACAGGCACTATGCTAAGTATGTCATGTAAATTTTACCGCTTAATCCGCAAAGAAGAAAACTGAGGTTCAGTAGTAGAGCAACTCTTTGTTATGACAAAAAAGCACTGATCTCCAAAACCTTCAGGTCAGGAGGAATTAATTCAATGCAAAATAAGAGAGTTGAGTGCTTGCTCCAGCCTCGTTTCTCTAGAGCTGTTCTCCTTGCCTCGTTCATTCACTCCACTTCTGGTGCCTTTTGCTTTTCTTCTTACCAATGAGCTTCTTGGGAAAGGATCCTCATTTAGTCTTTTATTCTCCTACTATAACTTTATGCATAGATTGAAGCTACTGTTATTTTCCCCATACTCTGCATTTTAAAACTTGCTCAGTATTGTGAGTTGAATGCTTTGCCACCAGTAAAGGGGGTTTCTATATTATTTAATAGATGGGAGATAGTGGGCAGTTTGGGGACTGTGGTGGTAATAACAAGGTGTCCTTTCAGGATTTTCAGATTGCTGCATATGTATAATGAATATCAAACATATTCACACAACATATATGCATAAGAAATATAAAAATTTGGGGTTTTCTGCAGCTCTTAATTATGCCTAACACCCCAAATCTGTTTAATTGCCAAATATACCCTTTAAACATCTTTTCTTAAAATTCTAGCTTTATTGAAGTATAATTAACCTTTAAATGTCTTTAAGTCCATCTCTTTTCTTCTCTACTGCTGAAAGCTTTGTTGAAATTTTCCTTTTGTGCCACCTAGACTACTGTGTCATTCTTTTAAATGCTACCACTGACACTTGTCTTTACTGATTGTTTCCCACAATTCTACCACTATGGTTATCATTCTAAAATGATCTTGTAACTTCCCTGCTTTAAAGTAAGACATCAGCATCATTCCATTGCTTACAAGATAAACTTCTTCCTTTTCTGGCATATAAGGCTTTCCACAGAAGTAATGAATTACTTTGTCACTATCATCTCCTGCGTCTTCTCCCACATGTCCTATGCTCCAGCCCCAGTCCTATTCTGTCATTTTTCCCACTGATCTTCCACATCTCTGGGCCCTTGTTCATACCTTTCTCTTCTTGGAAAATAAATTTTATCTTTCTAACTCTGTTGAAATTTCATGGGTTCTTTTCTGAACACCTTCAGGTAGAATTAGTGCAATTTCATGACATGGAAATTTTCCTTTTAATTATCTAATTTTTATTTTGAAAATTTGGTGCAAAAAAATGTAACATATAAGAAATTAAAAAGCATAATAATAAATCACACTATGAGACCACTGAAGAACTTATGAACTAGATTATGACAATCCTATTGAAGTTACCTGGATGTCTTTCTCCACTGCTCCATCCTGCCCCCCATTAAATAAAACCACTATGTTGAATTTAAGGTGTATATTTCTTTTTCATTTTAAGATAATGTAACCAGGTATCTATGCATTTTTAAAAATGTAATGCATATATGTCTTGTTTTTGAATTTTACTAAAACAAAATGCCAGTTCGTTTTGCTCACTCAATGCAATATTTCTAATATTCTTCCATGGTATTGCTTATGGGCTGACGATAATTTATTTTCACAATCATATTACATTGCGAGATAACTTTACATTTAGTTATGTATTCTCATTAATGCTTGGGTTCTTGTCAATTTTTAAATATTATGTTGCTGTGAGCACTCTTGAGCATTGCCTGAGTGAACATGTGTGGAAATTACCTTTGGGCATATAACTAGGATTGGAATTATTAGATGGGAGAATAGACACTTGTTCAACTTTAGAAGAAAAAAGAAAATTGTTCTCAAAAATGCATGTGTCCATCAACAGTGGATGTTGTCTCTTTATTATATAGAATTTACATGCTAGCATTCTCCAGTGAAGAGTGAACTCTCAAAGTCAGGGACTATATTTCACTCTTCTCATTATCAAATACCTAGCTCAGAGCTTAAGATATAGTAGGTACACAATAAATGTTAAGTGATTAAATATACAATAGCTTAAGCACCAATTAAGACAAATATCGAGAAAATAGAAATGCGGTGCCTGGGTGGCTCATTTGATTAAGTCTCTGAGTCTTAATTTAGGCTCAGGTCATGATCTTACAGTTTATGAGTTTGAGCCCCTCATAGGGCTTTGTGCTTTGTGCTGACAGGGAGAAGCCTGCTTGGGATTCTCTCTCCCTCTCTCTGTCCTCGTTCATTCACATTCTCTCTCTCTCCTTCAAAATAAATAAGCATGAAAAAAAGAAAAGAAGTGGATGGTTAGAGCAAGAGAGGAAGTTATATATTCAACTTATAGAATGATTTCAGGTTCACTCCAGATGTCCTGCCTTTTCTTCCCCCGTGAAATAGTGCCAAAACCATTAGGGCAGAACTGAAAATTGTATTTGTATTTTTAGGAGACTCTTAATATTTCTAATTTACATGGGCAAATTCTTCAATATTTTGCATATTTTATATCATTTGTTGAGACACTATCTTGATTCTAGGAACTTTTAATCTTCATATCATTTGTCTTTCAAAAACAAAAAGATCCTATTAACTTTGTGGAAGCCTTTTTATGTAGAAATGTGCTTTTTAAAGCATTCTTTTATTCTGTTTTCTGATAATTTTGGTAAAGGACATAATAAAGATTAAAAAAAGAAAATTTTCAGCATTTATAGAGCTCTGCTTTCCAGAAGGACACGTATATAATAATATTAAGTAATAATTTCCTTAAACTCCCTGTGAATTAGAAGATCTAATGAGATGTCTCATTAGATCCATTTAGCTGATGAGGCAGTGGAGGCATGAGCAAATAATATGATTTGCTCGTGATGTGGCTTTTCTGACTTTGGTCTGGTACTCTGTTAATATCAGTCACTTAAGAAAAATTTTTTAACTCTTTCTCTAGATGCACATTTTACCGAGTATCCCATAATTACTCCATTATTTTCCCCGCATATAATGAATGACGTGATTTTTTTTAACATATGACTTCCATATATTTTTGTTCAAAAAGTGTTTATGTGGCCATTCCTTATGTGTGTTGGAATCCCTTTTTTCTTAAAATATTTTGAATTCCTAGATATTAATAGATATTTTATTTTCTGCCTATGTATCTTATTTATACTGTGCATACCACCATATGTTACAGTATGTTTCCCCTCCAAAATGCAGGTTTTATGACAAACAGAAATGAGAGAGTCTCCATAAAGTGAGAATAGACTTTAAATCTAGGTTTCTGAAGAAACTAAACCATTTAGCCATATATGGAGAAAGTGCTCCTGGAGAATCCTCAGATTTTTAAATGGGAAAGAAAAGAGGTCATCTCATCTCAGCAAGTATCACTGTGTTTTATAAGATTTTATTTTTTGAAAACACTCAATTCCTTTTATTTTCTCTTGAAATTGCCCCCCAATTAATATTAGAATAAATGTAAATACCAGCTTTTACTAAGGCTAATTGTGAAATTGAATACTCCTCATATAGGGGATTTGTGATGTTTGCAGAGGCGTTTTGTCAGCAGTTTTTGTGCTATTTAAAAGATCAGTGCCTAATGGGATTAAGTTAGATAATCAAATAACAAACTGAAATCTGGGTACATGGTTTGATGCCTGTGGAGTAGTTCCTTGATGAATATAAATGAAAAGCGTCTCATGGTCAGGGATAGAAGTCACCATGCCACTATGCATGGCGTTTCTGCTAAGTCAGCACCTTGGCATGAAATTGAGACTCAGATGAAGGAGGGGAAGAGGGAGGAGTGATTAAAAAAAAAGAAGAAATCTGACAGGGTTTCATGCTAGTGGAATGGAAAATGTCATGTGATATTTTGAGCAATAGAGGGTTTGGAGATATTGAAGAAAACCAACTGATGCAGTGATGGCTGAAATCGGTGTTTAGTTTTCTAAGTCTATATCCTAGACCAACTCTTGGACAGATAATTTGCATAGCTCCTTGCTTCATTTTCCTTTTAGAGCATGCTTACTTTTGCTTCAAGGAACAAAAATAAGTGTTGACTATGTTTACAGTTTCATGATCTGTTTAGCCCCAAGTGTTCCTTTAGTGTTTATTTTTCTCTGATTTTAATAATATTAAATTATTCTTCTTTTTAATAAAAATGTAATTTAGCTTTGAAACAATTTAAAATATGGGAAGAAAAAAGCTTATGATCATAGTGTTATCATATACATAATTTCACATTTATGTATGTCTGTGTTTATATATGTGATATATATATACATATATAATCGTTGTCAGAGTGTTTATCAATGCATTTTCACAGAACTTTATATTCTTATTTTTTCATATTTTAATTTTAATGAAGTCCAAAATATTCCATGTGATAAATTGTTTAATAACTTCATTATTACTTTATTACTAAATATTTGTTTTTCTCCTTTCCTGGTAGTACTTCTTATTATTTAACCTCATAGCATCAAAAAACATGATTTTTCATTGGTTTTATCTTATAGATTTGTTTTAAACAAGTGGTGATAAAGACAAAGATTTTCTTACAAGTCTTCCACAGCTTTGTGAAATACTTTTAAATCCCTTAAGCTCCCTTTCTCATCATCACCTATAGGATCACTAACCTTAAGCTCTTCAGTCTCCCTGGTCAACAAAAAGCATATGGCAGATCATTAATGTTTTAAGTAGACTAATTTAAAGTATAAACTTTATAGAAAATTGCAAGTAATTGTTTTCTAATGAAATTTGCATATTGTATTATTAGATTGGCCAAATTATTTAAGATTGGATAACTTTTTAATGCCCAGAAAATAATCCTATACAGGCAACCTCACTCTTTCTTTCTTTAAACCTGGTCATTGTTCTTGTAGAATGCACAAAACTGGACTTTAAAAATGATTTGTAATTATTTGACTCTTCTTATAAGTTTTCTAAATGCTCAGTGCACATTTTTTTTTACATATCATAACTAGATTCTAGTTCATCTTTATGTAACACATAAGTTATGCATGCAGAATATGATGTGAAAGGTTATCTCTCTGGGATAAGAAAACTATGTATAATAAATAAAACTTGATGTTGCATTTACTTTTTTTCTTTACTGAGTGCTCATAGATGGTACCATTTTATTGAGAACCAGCTTAAAATGTACAAAATTTGCTGCAGGAATATATGTAGGGTTGACCAGTCCCTATACATTTTTACTAACCACAATGTTGATTCATAATCCATTTTCATATATCTTTGTGTCTTTAAATAGTTCCTTCTTAAGGGAAAAGAAGATGAATTGAATCTAGTGTTAGTATAACATAGTGTTCTGTCTAATTATCCCTTATCTAATCTATCTGATTAATGTCTGCTTTCAAAGTGAGTAGTTGGATATTTTTAAATTATTTCTTAATCAAAGAATTATCAATTAATTTCTAAATAGTTACAATTTTCACAGGTCATTTTTGTTGGCTCCATTTTTTAAAATTATATATTATGATTTTATTATGCATATAAATATTTCTAGTGGTTTACTTTGAAGAAGAAATTTATAAGGAGTATATTTAATTAATATATTTGAGTTAAAGTGAATGTAGAGCTAAAGAGATTTTTCAGAATTAGTAGCATTTAAGTAAGGGCTCCATATCCTCTTTTGGTATCATTCTCCCTGTCTTTTTCTCTCTCCTACTGTCTCTCTATTTATATATCATCTTTCCTCATTTTTTGGCTGATGAGCGAGTGGGGTCAGGTATGTTACAAACTGAATGTCAGGGATGTTAGAAGCTTAGAAAAAGAACAGGAGGAGCAAACCTAAGTAATGTCTCAGGTCTGTATTTTTAGATACATCTTCATTAGTAATATTAAGATCAATAATTTAACCTAAAGTACATCTAACAAACCCTTTCATCCAGGATATGGCCACAGTATCAATGTAAAATTGGATAGCTGTTATGAAGAACAGATATAAATTTAGATCTTTTTTTTTTTTTTTTACTGTTTATTCATTTGGCGGGCAGTGGAGAGGGACAGAGATTAGGGGAGACAGAGAGTCCAAACCAGGCTCCATGCTGCTTTGAGCCCGACATGCAGCTCTAACTCACAAATCAAACTGTGAGACCATGACCTGAGCCAAAGTTGGATGCTCAACCAACTGAGTCACCCAGGCAACCCCTAGACCTATTTTTCTTACAGTGTTTATTCAAATAAAATTCTGTCATGATGCTTATAGGTAATAAAAGACTGGAACAAAAAAAGAAGGAACAGGATGGGCTTCAGGGATTAAATATTGTTGTGCATTCTTTTTCACTACAACCATTAATAGGTATGTCCTAAATATTACCCCTCTTGAATCTGAGCTGTGTTCATAACAATTTTTGTGAATGAAGAATGACAGGAATGATATACTAGTTCTGATAGTAGAATTTAAAAGGACAGGCAGCTTAAATTTTCTGCCTCTTATAACCTAGTTCCCATGCTGTAAGGAAGCCCAATTATGTACAAGGAGGGCGTACTACATGAAGGATAACTGAAGCCTCTTGTCCACAGCTGTAGCTGAGCTTCCAGCCTACATACAAAAAGCTTTCCAGACCTGTGAGTGAGCAATCTTGGCTGTGCATCCTGTAATCCCAGTTGAATGGCCTCAGCTGCTGTCTCATGCAGCAGAGATGAGCTATCCTTTTTAAGCCTTTGATCACATTGCAAAATTATGAACAAATAAATGATTATGTTATTTCAGCCACTATGGTTTTGGGTTCCTTGTTATGCAACAATAGATAATTGAAACCATGGAAGATGTTACTATAAATTGAGGTCAGATAATACAAACATTTTAAAGCCATGTTGGGAACTTTTGTTTTGACCCAAACAGCAAAGGGAAGCCTTGACAATTTCAGAGGGTCTTATTTGCATTTTCAAAAGGTTGTTGTGACTACACTGTGATAAATGGATTAGAAATGTCATGGTGATCTATGGAGATCACTTATGAGGCTATTTTAGTTGCCTAGGTAAGAGAGTATGTGAATATAGACAGTGGAGATGGGCAGAACAAAAGTACATGGGTTTGGCAAATATATCAGTGATGAAACTGAACGGATTTAGTGATAATGCAACTTTGGTAATGTTGATAATGCAATGATAGCTTGTTGCTATTTTAGTCATTCTTTAGTTTGGTCTGAGTTGCTCTGTCGTTTATCTGAGATTTGGCTGATATTGACTCTTGGCAGAGAGGCTGAGTGGATCAGAGGGGATTCTCATATCCTTTAACAAAATTTGAACCAATATAGACTCCATTGTATCACAGTCCAAAATCTGACTTTCCTGTGGAGAGTAAGAGGAAAAGGAAGAAGGAAACATGGGTCAGCCCTGCAGAGAGAAGCCATTACTCAGTATGACCCCTGACACATCTTGGTTGGTTTAGTAAATGATGTTTGTAATCAAAGTTTATATGAATATATAAGATACATGTTTTAGCTATTAGATAAGGAGTTTCCCCAGAGATCTGAGTTTGTAAATAAAATAATGATGAAAATGAAGGAAATTCTGAATAAGCTCAGAAGTAGTATGTAATTGCCAATTGCTATGACAAAATGTTTATTGGAATTATTTGGTCATTTATCTGAGAAATCCATTCACTCATTCTATAGATTTGTTGACTTTGCTATTATGGACAAGGAGCCATGCTTGTCAGTTTGTGTGCTTGTAGGGGAAGGGTATCCTGAAATAATGATTCTTCATGACCTTCATGAATTTTTAATCTGATGAAGGAGATACAGTATTTCATTTTTTAAAAATTTGAATAGTATTTTTATATAATCAAGATGTGTAAAAACCTCTGTTCATATAAAATTATAACACTTGGATTTATCTGGATTCTGAATTTTCTCTTCAAAAATAGTTTTAAACATTATTAGTAAATACCTTATATTTTTAAATTTTTACTAGGTCATCATCTTTAATATTTTAGATAAGTCATGAAAAATGCTATTTGCTCTGAACCTTATTAATCTCGCTTAATGGAAAGATCCATGATCCAGAACACCTGGATTCTAGATCACTTGCCTTTGTTACTGAGATTGAGACATTAGTCAAGTTATAATCTCCCTGTGCCTCTTTTTGTTTGTTTATTTCTTTAATCTTATAAATACCTGGCTTACTTTTCACTCAAGAGTATGCAGTAGATTAAAAGATGAAAACAAGTGTGTACTTTCAAAGATAAAGCTCTAAACAATTATCTTAAAAACCAAATTGTATTTATTTTAAATGTATCATATATAAAGTATCTTGCATATATCATATATGTATGTATATGTATTTTCTCAGGTAACAGTGAGTAGGGCCACATTGAGTAATTTCTTACTTATATGAATAATGAGACAGTGATTTACTAAATAACCACCCTTTTAATTTGGGTTAAATTTTAGAAGAGAATAAATGAATTATGATTGAAATGCATTGAATAGGTAGAGTTTGAGAAGGCTAGAAGAGCTTTGTGCCTGTATGCCTTCTTACTAATGTTATTGATGAGAATAAACTTAATCTCTTTGTCCCAATGCTCATTTCCATAAAAAATGCATGAAGAATTTCTTTTAGATTAACTTGGTACAGTTAAAATACTTAAGAAATTAAAGAACTGTTGCCTTGTCTAAGAAATTGTAAGCTAAAAGCCAATCACCAAAGAATCTGCAGTTTAGACATAAGTTAGGCAATTAACTGCTGCAAAAAAGACAGAAACTTTCTTTTCTAAAACTCCTCTCTGAAGTTTTCTGGCTAAGCTGTACTGTGGACTAGTTAAGGTAATGCTACCTATCCTCTTTTTTTTTTTTTTTTTTTTAAGCAGACAAGTGTTTCCAGTGTGGTATATTTGGCTAGCCCTTTGGTAACAGTATTTGGGACTTTCTAAGTATTCTGTTGCTATGTTTATCTTCATTTTGTGAATTATAATTAAATAGTGAGACAAAAACTATCTTTTATTTTACTTTACTACTAATACATTTTATTAGACATAGTGGATCTCTTACAAAAGTTGAGCTCTTACTCTTCTTTTCATATATATTTCCCTCCAAGTCTTTTAATAAAAACTTAAGAAGATGGTTGCCTATTTACAATATGATGGACAAATCAGTATATTTATGGCACTAGTGTTTGTTTGTATTTTGCATCCAATACCATTTTGCATGAGCAGAATGCATTTTCACTTTAGTCAAGACCTAGCAGTCCCCCTGAAATTTCCCATTTCTGCTTAGAACAATATAAATTATTACTTTATATCATATACCTATAATGCCTAAATATACCATTAAAAGATGACAGCCATTTCTTTTTCTTCCCCTAACAAACTTTTTTGAGTATGAGTTCCATGGTTTGCTAAAGTTCTTACCAAGTAAAGTTGGAAGCTCTTGCTATTTAGTTTGTTTAAAGTTTTCATGTGACAATTGAAAGAGGTTATTTCTAGAGAAAAAAAAAAATGACTGCAGGCAAATAAAAGGCATTTACCTCCCAAGACTGGGGATGTGGAGTTATATGTTTTTCTGCAACATTTGATGACATCATTAGTACCTGGAGTAGAAAAAGGAATAATATTCTTGGCAGAGTTTAAGTCAGTTGAGAAACAGCATGATATATTAATATATGAGAAAAAATACTTTTCCTACTGCTAACTAGGGTTAAAACACATGTTTGTAGCTCAAAAACTCTGCTGAAAACAGCTGGACAGTTTTTTTTTTTTTTAAGTTTATTAGTTTTTGAGAGAGAGAGTCTCTAAAATATGGCATTTTCCCCCCATTAGTATAAGACTCCCATTATCTAATCAACTGACATGGGTCACTGAGAAATCGGTATATTAGAACATTTGGCTATTAATGACCTGAAGAATTTTTAAAATAGCATTTAAAAGGTCATTGTCCTCATATCCTATTACTGATTCCAAATATCCATTTCTCTTTATAAATCACCTTGGGTTTCATTATAGAGAAAGACTTTCACTTATGATAATTTGGTTTTATTCATATATGATTAAAGAATCAGTTCTGATGCATGTTTCATGAACATATGTGTAAGTATACATAGATAAGTTATAGTATAAAATTTGCAGAACACATGGAATGGAAGCATTGTCTCCATTAGTTAGTATTGCTACCTGAGCAAAATGCTAACATACAAATTTGCTATCGACAGAGAGTTAAAACTCAACTCCAAACCAGGCTGAAAAAAGATCTAAATATATGCAGGCATTTCTCCATTTTTATAATAACCTGAAATGATAAATTACTAATTATTAATCAAAGGGTCCATTTCAACTCTGGTTCTGCTCTTCTTTGTTAAATTTATTTCTAGGAAAATAAAGTAATTCAAGGGACGATAACACAATAGACATTAAATTTATCAGGAGAACTGTGCAAAAATATCCATGCCTGGGCTGTATCCCAGAACAATGGAATCAGAATCCCTGTAGTCCAAGCATGAATGGTTTGGCATTAGGCACTTTGAGATTTTCCTTGCTTAGATTCAATCATGTTTTCTTATTTAATCAGGTATGTTTCTTCTGTGACCCAGAATACCCTGCTTGCATGAAGCCAGCTTACTTTCAAACTTGAACTCACCAAGTCCTAGTTAACTGACCATTTACATATTTGATTTTGACCTGAATTTAATTTGCCTACAGGTTGTAGAGGTCCTGAAATTATGAAATATATCCAGTTCTTACACAAAGAAACACAAAGACAAAAACTTAAGTAACAATTGAGGACTCATAAAATATATACTATCTGACTGGTTCCTACAATTAAATTTTTATTTTATAGAAATTGTTCTTGATTTTTTAGAGTGACCAAAAAATAGTTTGCTATTTTGCAACTATTTTGTTTGCTCAGGACTGAGGGGTTTCTTAGGACGTGGCTTTCAGTTCTAAAACCAGGAAAGTCCTGAACGAACTGCTACTTCCATTCATTCTACTTCCATTTCCTTAATTTAAATTTACTGATGCCACCTCCTTGTACAGGAATACCTAGTTGATGGGCTTCCTGTTAATCCATGTAAGCTTCAAGTATCCTAAAAAGTGACAAAAGAAGGTTGTCTTCTAGCTGAAAAAAGAGCATTTAAAGATTTAACATTTAGGAAAAGTAGAATAAGAA
Source organism: Proteles cristata cristata (assembly GCA_017311185.1). NCBI lineage: Eukaryota > Metazoa > Chordata > Mammalia > Carnivora > Hyaenidae > Proteles > Proteles cristata. The sequence continues at coordinate 1,555,659 of JAESUZ010004301.1, forward strand.
GGTTGAACTGAATGATGCCAGAACTTTCTCCCAGGTGAAATATCTAATTAGATAAAAAAGGGGAAATGCTATCTTATGCATTCTGGAAACTTGATAACACTATTTAGAATTTAAAAATAATCTGACCTATCTGCCTTGATAAATTTAATTAATTAATTTCAAGCATTTCAGTAAATCCTGGGCGACAGTGGGGATACAGAGTCCATCCATATACAAAGAGCTCCTTGCCTTCAAGGAGTTAGCATTCTGTTTGATAAAGACCATCCACATCAGCGAGGGAATTGCAGAGATTGTGGGCTGTAATCTTTTCAGGTATAAATTATAAAAGTTTACTGCAGGGTTGTTCTTTATGTCCCCTGCCCTCTTGCTTTCAAACAAATACAGATTTTTTATCTGTTTCTGTACTTGATTTTTAAAGTGTCTAGACGGGCTGCTTTGGCAACCATCTGCAATAACTTTGCTGACAGGGACTTTGCTGTTCCCGTAACAAGGAAACATTGCCAGGTGACCTGTCGTTATCCTTTGATGATATTTGTTACTGTGTTATATGATCTTTTCCAATGTTTGACAGAAACTGGTGAAAAAAGAAAAAAATTTTGGAGGCCTATCTTGGCAAAATAACGAGGGAGGAAATGGAAAAGAAGTACAGAGTTTTGTATTTGGGATTGTAAACTGTTCAAAGTTCTCAGACAAGAAGAGTTTTAACTATGACTCCTCTCCTAACAGGTATGACAAATCTGTTATTCTGTTAAACCTCCCTATACCTGTTTTTCACTTATAAAATTGCAATGGTCATTCTTCCTCTTTCATAGGGTCTTTGGGTAGATTAAATGCAGTGATGCATGGAAAGGATTTAACACAATGCCTGGCACATAGTTAATAATAAATGTGTGTTTGTGTTGTGTTTGTGATTCTTCTGTGCCTTTGCTTAGTGCTTCCTAAGGATTAACAAATCTTTTGTGTGCCTAATAGGTACAAAATAATTAGAAATTATCTGGAATCTTCTATATACCCATAGTCTCTGTAAAAATGGGAAACACAAAGTTATATTAGTACAAGAGTTTAAAATAAAACTGTATGAAGAGACCATTGAAGGCACGATGCAAGTCAGAAAACACAAGTCTGGAAAACCATGAGGCTATGAGCAGTATTTAGCTGTTTCTAATCAGGAAACCCTTCCCCTAGTTTTAGAAATTGTATCAACAGAATAATTAACACAATATTTTTTTTTCCCCCAAACTCCTTTTTTCATATTTAAATGCTTGGAGCTTAAAATTTACATTTTAATACCATTATGCATAAATTTGGCGGCAGCAGCATGTATGTAAATTCAATAGAAAGCAGCATGGTACGTTTTGTAAAGACAGTAAGAAATATGTATGCCATAGCAAAGGAAAGATTGGTCACTGAGACACTATGTGAACTGGCTCCTGTCCGAGAAGCAGTAGTGCTGAAGGGGTTAATGTCAGCGAATGAGGCAGTGCTAGTGTTCTAAGTTGAGATTCTGAGGCTGCTTGTTGGAGCCTTAAGCTCCATAATTATATTTCTCTTCTGCCTGGTCCATAGCACTTTGCACTATTACAGCCCCATTCCTTGGATTAGCAGATCGGAATTTGAATTAACAATGCTTCAGTTATTTTATTTTTTAAGATACCCTACATAAAAACCAATACAAACATTACGTTTTAGTTTTCTAGCTATCACATTTTAGCAGGGTGTTATTTTCGGTAGCAAAGGGCCTCTGACATTGCTGTGGAATTGCCTCCTTTTGTTGCATCAACCTCAGGTCACTGGAGAAGAATAGAGGCTTTGGGCTTGACAAAGATGAAGAGGTGATTTGTGGGCCAGTGCGTCAAAAACTGGAACAGGTGTATGTGAGAGAAGCATACTTCAGCCTCATGTTCTGCACAGACCCTTGTTTCCTTCAAGGAGCCCAGAATGTTCATCAAGCATGAAAAACTTTCAATCTGTTTTTGACATAGAAAAAAAAAATAGCTTGTTCTAAAAGAAGTGTTTCTCCTAAACGCCCAGGTTCTTCATCTAGAGTGAAGTGGATGGATATTTGGACTTAAATGAACAATAGGGTCGGAAAGGATGAAAAATAATGTCATTGTGCTATTTAAAACTCCCAAGCAGAGAGTTTTTGGTTTGGGATATTTTTTCTTCATTTTCAAAGAATGGAAATGTGTTTGTTTTGCTCTTTACAGTATATCCTGATCAGAATTTTATCTACCGAGATCTGAACAAAATTGGAGTTTTGGAAAATCCTTAGCTTACTGGAACTCGAGACTGCATACCAGTTTCTATTATTAAGTGAACATTTGCAGTCTCAAAAAAAGCAAAAGAGCAGGTGGATTATCTCAGAATAGAGACAATTCCTTTTACTTTTATGAACTAATATTGATAAGTGCTCCATCATGGAACTGAATCTCTGTTAAAGTGTTCTGATTATCTCTAGGGTCAGTTTCATTTCTGTACAGTACAACAAGCTGATAATTATACTCATTCATCAATAGAGAATTTTCTATTTCATTGTGTCCTTTTAGGTTTTTACACAGCTGTATGATTTCTGTTTTTTTTTTTCCAAAGTCTCTTAAGTCACAAATTTTTATGTAATTTTATTCTCAGTTTCACTGATTTGCCAACGCATCCCTTCAACAGAACCAGATGCCTGTGTCCTCTCCCCATCTTTCAGGAGGATACATTGAAAAGCTCTTATCCTCAACTATCTAAGTAAAAAAAAAATCTTAATTTGCCATTTGATTACATTTCTTCCATTTCACCCAAAATCAGTATTATTCTGCATTATGCTGAGTGTCTGTGTGTAATATGAATACGTAGAGTTAACACTCTTCTTAGGTTTGGATCCTGGGCTTCATGGTGGACAAAAACAATTGTATTCAATTCTCCATAGAAGCTTGATGAAGCATCTATAAATAGTAATTTATTTTTCAGCATCTAAGAGAATGAAGAGCAAATCAGAAACAAAGGTGGGGAAGGGCTGGGGGAAAAAAACAGTATTATTTTGAAGACTAAAAGATATAAAGAAAAACTGCCACTCAGTATCAACTCAGCCTCCTTAAAGCTTGTTTACAGGAAAGTTTATATTTCCACAAGATATGTATTAGCAAGAGTTTCAAACAGGAAAATTGTGTGATTCATTTTCTTTAAGCAAAAGCTATATATCTCATCAAGGTAATAAGTTTTATGCCACCAAATATCCCCCCCTCCCCACAGTTTTAAGTACAAAATTAGTCTTCCGTGTTGAGGTTGGAATTATGTGGCTGTTAAGAATGATATTACTTTTTCCAAAGGGTCATCTCATTTTGGGGATAACTGGTGACTTTACTTAGGTGTAATTTTATCCCTTCTTTTACAATCTGGTGGTTTAGACAGTGTGAGTGATATGCTTGCTAAATTTGCACTAACATATGCAAATTTAGGGAGGAATTATTTATCAGGGAGTAATATGTTTAAATTTTTTAATAAAGAGAAGCCTAATAAACATAAAGGGGAGCTCTATATGAAACTGGTGACAGATGGTGATCATTTGCTAAAGGAAATCATCTCATGTGGAAATTCAAGTGTCACAGAAAATATTATGCATATAGGACTCCCTTCTTAAATCTGGATTATTATTGTGGATAATAGAGGTACAGATATGGCAAAGGCCTCACTGGTTTTTGGTCAGTTTTGAATTGTGATTGAAGGGGAGGTGTTCTACTCCAGTGAGTAGGATCAGTGCCTTTCAGCTCTGCTTCAGTGACTCAGTGAACAAATCAGTCATTTGCCAAAGTAAAAGGCTTTCTTATGAGACTAGTGGGCTCCATGTTTGATCTAAGTTAGTTGTTCCCATCCATGAGGAAGATTCACCAAATTGATGCTTGTCTACTGCTCAAAAGCTACTTTTTTTCCTCATTTCCTTAAAATTCAAGTCCACTGTTTTATATCTTTATTGATTTTTGAATAGAAAGACAATTATTTTTTTTCTTAAATAGTATATTGTCAAGTTGGTGTCCATATAACACCTGGTGCTCATCCCAACAAGTGCCCTCCTCCATTCCCATCACCCCCTTCCCCTCTCCCCCATCCCCATCAGTCCTCAGTTTGTTCTCAGCATTCAAGAGTCTCTCATGGTTTGCCTCCCTCCCTTTCCCCAACTATTTTTCCCCTTCTTCTCCCCCATGGTCCTCCGTTAAGTTCCTCCTAATCCACCTATACATGCAAACATATGTTATTTGTCCTTCTCTGCCTGACTTATTTTGCTCAGCATAACACCCTCCAGTTCCATCCATGTCACTACTAATGGGCAGATTTCATTCTTTCTCATTGCCATGTATTAGTCCATTGCATAGACAAACCACATCTTTTTGATCCATTCATCAATTGATGGGCACTGAGACTCTTTCCCTGATTTGGCTATTGTTGAAAGTGCTGCTATGAACATTGGGGTGCATGTGCTCCTATGCATCAGCACTCCTATATCCTGTGTCCCTTAGGTAAATTCCTAGCAGTGCTATTGCTGGGTCATAGGGGAGTTCTGTTGTTAATTTTTTGAGGAACTTCCACACTGTTTTCCAGAGGGGCTGCACCAGTTTCCATTCCCACCAACAGTGTAGGAGGGTGTCCGTTTTTCCACATCCTCACCAGCATCTAGAGTTCTCCTGATTTGTTCATTTTAGCCACCCTGGCGAGCGTGAGGTGGTATCTCAGTGTGGTTTTGATTTGTGTTTCCCTGATGATGAGGGATGCTGAGCATCGTTTCATGTATCTGTTGGCCATCTGGATGTCCTCTTTGGAGAAGTGTCTGTTCATATCTTCTGCCCATTTCTTCACTGGATTATTTGTTTTTCGGATGTGGAGTTTGGTGAGTTCCTTATAGATTTTGGATACTAGCCCTTTATCTGATATGTCATTTGCAACTATCTTTTCCCATTATGTCAGTTGCCTATTAGTTTTATGGATTGTTTCCTTTGTGGTGCAGAAGCTTTTTATCTTGATTAGGTCTCAGTAGTTCATTTTTGCTCTTGATTCCCTTGCCTTTGGGGATGCGTCAAGTAAGAAATTGCTGCGGTTGAGGTCAAGGAAGTTGTTTCCTGCTTTCTCCTCTAGGGTTTTGATGGTTTCCTGTGTCACATTCAGGTCCTTTATCCATTTTGAGTTTATTTTTGTGTATGGTGTGAGAAAATGATCTAATTTCATTCTTCTGCATGTTGCTGTCCAATTCTCCCAGCACCATCTGTTAAAGAGGCTCTTTTTTCCCTTGGATACTCTTGCCCACTTTGTCAGAGATTAGTTGGCCATACATTTGAGGGTCCAGTTCTGAGTTCTCAATTCTATTCCATTGGTCTATGTGTCTGTTTTTATGCCAATATCATACTATCTTGATGATGACAGCTTTGTAGTAGAGGCTAAAGTCTGGGATTATGTCTCCCGTTTTGGTTTTCTTCTTCAATATTACTTTGGCTATTTGGGGTCTTTTGTGGTTCCATACAAATTTTAGGATAGTTTGTTCTAGCTTTGAGAAGAATGCTGGTGCAATTTTGATTAGGATTGCTTTGAATGTGTAGATTACTTTGGGTAGTAATGACATTTTAACAATATTTATTCTTCTGATCCATGAACATGGAATGTTTTTCCATTATTTTGTGTCTTCAATTTCCTTCATAAATTTTCTAGTTTTCATACAGATCTTTTATATCTTTGGTTAGGTAAAGAGAATTATTTAAGAAGACTGTCATTTCAGCAAAATCGTTTTGCCTAAATTGATGATTATAAGCTTATGTTGCATAGTATCATATAATTTGTAAAGTTTTTACATACACTAGTTCATGTTAGAGAGTTAAACATATGTATAGAATATATACTACTCTCCAGACCATTATGCTAACTCATTTTTATCATGAATAGAGATTTAAATGTTTTTTTTTTTTCTATCTTATGATGATACTTAGTCATGATTTTGTTAGGTTAAATGTTTTTATTCCTTCTTCCTTTTAATTCATGCCAGCAGATAGGTCTTTGGTTTTAAATTACAAAAAATGTAGGGAGACCCACAGCCCAATCTATTACAACATATTTCTATTACTGTGTATCTTATACATACTGTTTTAGGCTGATTTTTTTGGAGCAGCAGCTGTCAGAAGACTGTGGAGCTCTCTGATTCTTCAGAGTTTTCTGGGACCTGGAGCTTGAGCCAGGCAAAATGATGTTGATTCTTTTTTCCATTTTTCTTTTTCTTTTTTGATTTATTTGTGCATTAATGCAAATTCAAACTGTTGATATTCCCATATGAACTTTCCATTATGGTTTTGAATTTACATTAAAAAGCCACAAAATGATTAAGTAATTGGAATTAAAACTAAAACAAACAAAAGGCCATGAAATGAACATTTGAAAACAGGCTTCCACATAGATTGTTTCAATAATGAAAGCTTTTTTTTTTTCTTTTTTGAGTTCCAGGTTGTTTAGTTAACTTGATACTTAGAATAAGTATTTTATAAATTACCTTCTTATATAATCTGTAATTTTAATAAAATCAGTTTTATAGTTTCATTTTGATAGCAAAACAGTTGCTTTTTAAAGGATAACTTGTTTATATGTGTCATCGCACATTCTAGTTCTTTGATAAAATTTATTTTTATCAAATAAAAATAAGTGGAGTTGCTTTTGTATGCATCTGTATCTTTGTCTAAGACTGTGAGGATTTTTATTTTATTTTATTTTAGTTTAGTTTAATTTAATTTTATTATTTTATTTTGAGAGAGAGAGAATCCTAGGAGGGGCAGAGAGTGGCAGAGAGAGACAGACAGAGAGAGAGAGAGAGAAAGAGAGAGAGAGAAGTGTATCTCACCTGATGCAGGGCTCATGTTCACCTCACGTGAGGCTCGAGCTCACCGTAAGCTCATGACCTGAGCCAGTATCAAGAGTTAAATGCTTAACTGAGGAACCACCAGGTGCCCCAGTACTGTTAACATCTTGAGGGCAGTTACTCTACCTTAGTTATTTGTGATTCCTTAGAACCCTCTCTTAAGTACAGTTGTGATCAAGGAACAGCAAGGATTCTAAGGAATCACGAAAAAATAACCTTAATTAAAAAAAAAAATATGTTGAGTTTTTCTCATTGAAACCGCTCTACCAAGATTGCATAACTTATTTAAAATTATTTGGATAATATTTTTCTGGATGTGTTTGTGACTTTTTCTTCCTCTTTTCCCTAGTTATAAGATAATGGACTTGAACCCAGGTAAATAAACTGGTAATATATTATGAACCTGTGTAAGCATGCCTGGGTCCTGATCTTCTGAGAAGTTTATTATCCCACAAGAGGTCATACTACTGTCATTTCAATTTCATAAATTGCACAGGTGGAACATTTATTACCTCTCAGCGTTCCTGTTTTTATCATTTCCTGTTATAATAAAATGTCTTGTGATCGTGATTTTATAAACAGTGGAGAAAAAAGTGAAAGGCATGTTCCTAAAAATGATCTCCAGATTTAGATTAATTTTTAGAACACACAATCAGATCAGTAAGTATTTATTGAAGAATAAATACCTCCTTTGTAAGATATGGTTTGAGCTATAATTCAACCTCAAGGTAATTGAGATGCATGTTATTATTGGTAAGCAGATTGTTCAGTTAGAATGCAATCTTTCAAGGGAAATTTGGAAGATCTTTTTTGTTGATTCACTTAACATGAGATAGGACTATACCTGATCAAATCTCACATAAAAAAATATTTCTGTGTGAAGTGTGAATGCTAATGGGGGAAAAGAAGACAAATAAGGTTTCAAGTCTAATATCTGCTAGTCAATATCTCATACACTCAGACTAAGATGCACAGGTTTATGTAAAAGGTTAACTTTAAAAGAAATGCATCTAGGATACATTTACTTTCATCCTCCTGTCTGAATGAAATAATAATACCTTTTTTATTATGAAGAAGGCAGGACATAATTTTTTAAAAACATTTTGTGATAATTTGAGACAGCATGAAACACTCTTTTTCCCTAGGGTCGTATTTGTGTAATGAGATAATAGCCATCTATTTTGGTGTGTATAGAAAACTTAAAATTTTTTGCTTTATTCATATACATACTTTTGTTCTATAAATGGCACACTGAAATACAATGACGGATTTCTAAATTTTAGTTTCCTTGTCAAAAATGGCACTGTGTTTATAGTGTGTGTACCAGATAGAGCAAACTACTTTTATTTTTGAAAGCCTAATATTAAAAACCCTTGTGAAAATTCTATAAAGACAGTGGATTTTATTATAGGAGTCAAATTTATTTTATTTTTTCTGGTTTAGCTAAACTAAGATTAGCATTTGAGATAAAGGAAAAATCTGCCTCAATACCTTCATCTTATTAAACAAGAGTTGACAACATAGAATCTATCCTACAATTAGAAAAGGCCGCCTTAATTTTAGTGGTGGTATAATATTGGATTTCAATGTCATTATTGTTCCAGCTTTAATGTACTAGTTAAGCCAAACAAAATTGTTAGTGGAAATTAGGCTGTTTTCTTCTTCTTCTTCTTTTTTTTTTTTTTTTTGACAGTGAGCATGTGCTAGTTTGAAACAAAGCCCATCTCTTTCTATCCTTGCTGCAAAAGGGAATCAGCCAAACAGTGAGAAGTCATTGTATTTCTTATATGATACTATCTTAAAAACATAAAAATGGAGTAATTTATTTAAAAATATTACCCACTGGAACTCATTTACTTTGAAAATGACAGATTGTATTTTAGGAAGAAAAATTTCCAAATTCATCTGTAGTACTTTGACATAAATGGCCAACTGAAATCATTATTCTTTTTAAAATTTTTTTTAATGTTTTATTTATTTCTGAGAGAGAGAGATGGAGACAGCATGAACAGGGGAGGATCAGAGAGAGGGGGAAACACAGAATCCGAAGCAGGCTCCAGGCTTTGAGCTCTTAGCTGTCAGCACAGAGCCCGACGTGGGGCTTGAACCCATGAACCATGAGATCATGACCTGAGCCAAAGTCAGACACTCAACTGACTTAGCCACCCAGGCACCCCAGAAATCATTATTCTTGACCTGGTACAGTAACTGACTTTAGTCAGTTTATGGTCCAGGTCATTACTTACTATTATTTTTTGTAAAGTTCAACACAATCTAAGAGACGGACAATGAATGTGAATATCCTGTCTAGCTGAAGTTGTGACACCTGACTGTGGATTGATGAGAGAAAGCTGTGTTAGGAATGCCTTACATTTCTAGAGTTTGTTGTAGCACAGAAATTTCTGTGGACCAGAATTGGGTGCTACAAAAACAGAGAACACTAGTGGGTTTATGATACTCAAACAGGGAGCTACTTTGTGGGCTGGGCTTTGAAAACCAGAGGCAGAGAAGAGAAATAAGTGGCCTGCTAGAGAAATCTGCAGTTGAGAAATCTTCATAAATGAGTAGGCTTCTGAAGAATGGATAAAACACCCTATGGTTGGAAGATCCAGTGCTGAATGTTCTTAAAGCACCAATGCTGGAACCCAACAGCACTGTCTTAGTTAAGATCTTTCTTGCTCTTGTATTTCCTTCTTCCCTAGTTGCAACTCAATAGGCAGTGGTCTGGTGAAGATGAGAGAGAGAGAGAGAGAGAGAGAGAGAGAGAGAGAAAGAGAGAGAGAGAGAGAACAGACACAAGATAGGATGCAATAGACAAAAATCTAATCATAAACTCTTTCACATGACAGGATTTCAATGACATGCCGATAATTCCCTAACATAGAGAATTAGACATTTTTAAATTAATAAAATGAGAAGCGTTTTGAGTAATGGTTACTGGGGAAATTTATTATCTGAAAGAGTACTACAAAGTTTGAGACCAAGTCTAGATTTCAAACAAGAGGCAGAGAAGAACTAGCTGGAAAAAGCAGGTTGGAACATGCAATGGAGGAAAAAGATCAGGTTGTTTGAGACTGTCCCCCAGGGGGTGTTTGCAGTGAAATGATTATACTTTATGTCATAGAGCATTTTACAATGCACAAAATTTTGCAGGAGAATATAAAATTTATACATACATATTTCCCCCCTCTTATCATCACTTATAAGGTAAATAGGACGGTCCTGGGAAGCTTTAGTGTTTGACCATGTCCTGCAGGCTTTAAATAATAGTAAGAAGAGAAACCCAGATGTCTGACTCCTGTGCAATTTCTCTGTGCTTCAGTTAGCTGGCTCTTCTGACTACCCATCTTTACTTTCATCAAGCTGTCTTTTGCCCCAGATCTATTTACCACATTACTAGATCCAACATCTAGTATAGAGGCACATAGTAAGAGCTCAATAAATGCATCTTGATTGAATAAATGAATGGATGAATAAATAACAGATGAATGTTTGATACTTTGTTCAGGATATATGGGTCTGAGCTGGTGGTCACATTAAAACCCTTTGAGTTGCGTTAACATAATTGACACACTAAGTTTTCCTCCTAAAGATGGTAAACCAGACCTGATTTTACCTCTTTTGTTTATTTACTTGTTTGTTTTTTAAATTAAAGTATATAATTTAAGTATAATATTGTATTAGTTTCAGGTGTACAACATAGTGATTCAATAATTATAGACTTATAAATGCTTACCATGATAAATATAGTTACACCCTGTCACCATATATAATTATTACTATATTGTTAACTGTATTTTTTTGTGTCTTCTTCACTTTCTTTCATGAGGTTTCTATAGTTTTCAGTGTACAGATCTTTTACCTCTTTGGTTAGGTTTATTCCTAGGTATCTTATGATTTTCAGTACAATTATAAATGGGCTTGATTCATTGATTTCTCTTTCTGCTGCTTCATTATTTATGTATATAAATGCAACCAATTTCTGTACATTAATTTTATATCCTATGATTTGCTGAATTTATGTATCAGTTCTAAAAGTTTTTTGGTTGAGTCTTTTAGGTTTTGCATGGACACTATCATATCATCTGTGAAGATGAAAGTTTGACTTCTACCTTGTCAGTTTGGATGCCTTTTATTTCTTTTTGTTGTCTGATTGCTAAAGCTAAGACACTACACTTCCAACACTATATTTAACAAGAGTGGCAAGAATAGACATCACTGTCATATTCCTGCCCTTAGGGGGAAAGATCTAAGTTTCTTCCCAACTACGATTAGCTGTGGGTCCTTCATATATGGCCTTTATTATCTTGTGGTATGTTCCTTCTATCCCTATTTTATACAGGGTTTTTATCAAGAAAGGATTCTGTATTTTGTCAAATGCTTTTTCTGCATCTATTGAGAGGATCATATGGTTCTCATCCTTTCTTTTATTACTATGATGTATCACATTGATTGTTTTGTGGATATCAAACCAGCCCATCATCCCAGGAATAAATCCCACTTGATTGTGGCAAATAAATCTTTTAATGTCTTGTTGGATTTAGTTTGCTAATATCTTCTTGAGAATTTTTACATCCATGTTCATCAGGGAAATTGGTCTATAATTTTTTTTTTTTTTTTTTTTTTTTTTAGTGGCATCTCTGTCTGGTTTTGGAATCAAGGTAATGCTGGCCTCACAGAATGAATTTGGAAGTTTTCCATTCATTTCTATTTTTTGGAACAGCTTCAAAATAATAGGTATTAACTCTTCTTTAAGTATTTGGTAGGGGCAACTGGGTGGCTCACTCGGTTGTGCATCCAACTTTGGTTCAGTTCATGATCTCGCAGCTCGTGAGTTGGAGCCCCATGTCAGGCTCTGAGGTGTCAGCACAGAGCCTGGAGCCTGTTTCGGATTCTGCATCTCCCTTTCTCTTTCTTTCCCTCCCTTGCTCATGCTCTGTCTCTCTCACTCTCAAAAATACATAGACATTAAAAAAAATTTTTTTTTAATGTTTGGTAGAATTCCCCTGGAAAGCCATCCAGTCCTGGACTCTTCTTGGTTGGGAAGTTTTTGATTACTGATTAAATTTTTTGACTGGTTATGGGTCCATTCAAATTTTCTAATTCTTCCTGTTTCAGTTTTGATAGTTTATTGTTTCTAGGAATTTCCCCATTTCTTCCAGATTGCCCAATTTTTTGGCATATAATTGCTCATAATATTCTCTTATTATTTCTGCAGAATTTCTGCAGTATTTGTTGTGGTCTCTCTTCTTTCATTTGTGATTTTATTTCTTTGGGTCACTCCCTTTTTATTTTTGATAAATCTAACTAGGAGTTTATAAATTTTGTTAGTTGTTTCAAAAACCATTCCCTAGTTTTGTTGATCTATTCTTTTTTTTTTTCAATATCATTGATTTCTGCTTTAATCTATTTTTCACTTATTCTGTTGGTTTTGGGCTTTATTTGCTGTTCTTTTTCCAGTTTCTTTAGGTGTAAGTTTAGGTTCTGTATTTGAGACATTTCTTCCTTCTTTAGGAAGGCCTGAATTGCTATATACTTCCCTCTTATGACAGCCTTTGCTGCATCCCAGAGGTTTTGGACTGTTGTGTTTTCATTTTCATTGTCTTCTATATACTTTTTTTGGAATCTTTTTTAAAACAGCTTATTTATTTATTTTTGAGAGAGAAAGAGAGAGCACAAGTGAGTGAGGGACAGAGAGAAGGAGTGACAGAATCCTAAGCAAGCTCCATGCCATCAGCACAGAGCCCAATGTGGGGGCTCAAGCTCATAAACCATGAAATTGTGACCTGAGCCAAAATCAAGAATTGGATGCTCAACTGACTGTACCACTCTGGCACCACTTCCACATACTTTTTATTTTTTTATTTTTTTATTTTTATGTTTTTATTTATTTTTAGGAGAGAGAGAGAGACAGCATGAGCAGGGGAGGGTCAGAGAGAGAGGGAGTTACAGACTGAAACAGGCTCCAGGCTCTGAGCTGGCAGCACAGAGCCCGACACGGGGCTCGAACCCACAAACCGCGAGATCATGACCTAAGCTAAAGTCGGACGCTTAACCGACTAAGCCACCCAGGCGCCCCCCACATACTTTTTAATTTACTCTTTAATTTCTTGGAAACCCATCATTCTTTAGTAGTATGTTCTTGAATCTCTAAGTATTTGTGGTCTTTCAAATTTTTTTTTTTATGATTGATTTCAGGTTTCATAGTGTTGTGATCTGAAAATATGCATGGCATGATATCGATCTTTTTGTACTTGTTGATCTTTTTGTACTTTTTGTACTTGTTGTACGTATGTGATCTGTTCTGGAGAATGTTCCATATGCACTCAAGAAGAATGTATATTCTGCTGTTTTAGGATGAAATGTTCTGAATATATCTGTTAAGTCTACCTGGTCCAGTGTGGACCATTCATTCCTGATTTTCCTTCTTGATTGTTTCCTTCTTGATTTTCCTTCTTGATTTTCTGTTTCAATGATCTATTCATTGCTATAAATGGGGTATCATTGTAAGTCCCCAACTATCATGGTATTATTATCAATGAGTTTCTCTATGTTTGTGGCTAATTAATTCATATATTTGAGTTATTTCAAGTTGGGGGCATAAATATTTACAATTGTTATATCTTCTTGGTGGATAGATGCCTTTATTATAATATAATTCCCTTCATCTCTTGTTTCAGTCTTTGTTTTAAAATCTAGTTTGTTTGATACAAGTGTGGCTACTCTGGCTTCCTTTTGATGTCTACTAGCATGATAGATGGTTCTCAGTTCCCTTACTTTCAGTCTGCAGGTGAAATGAGTCTCTTGTCGGTGCCCCTGGGTGGCTCAGTTGGTTAAGCATCCGACTTCCACCCAGGTCATGATCTCACAGTTCGTGGGGTTGAGCCCCATGTTGGGCTCTGTGCTGACAGCTAGCTCAGAGCTTGGAGCCTTCTTTGGATTCTGTGTCTCCCTCTTGCTCTGACCCTTCCCTGCTCCCACTGCCTCTCTCTCTTTCTCTCTCTCAGATATAAATAAAACATTTTAAAAAATTTAAAAAATGAAATGAGTCTCTTGTAGGTAGTATATAGATGGGTCTTTTTTCTTTTTTATCCATTCTGATAACCTATGCCTTTTGGGTAAAGAATTTTGTCCATTTACATTCAGGGTGGTTATTGGAAGATACGAATTTAGTGCCATTGTGTTACTTGTATAGTTGGTGTTATTGGTGATGTTTTCTGGTCCCTTCTAGTCTTTTTGCTTTCGTCTTTTTTGTTTTGCTTTTTCTCCATTCAAAGAGTCCTCCTTAAAATTTCCTGCAGGGCTGGTTTAGTGGTAATGAACTCCTTCAGCTTCTGTTTGTCTGAGAAACTCTTTATTTCTCCTTCTCTTTTGAATGACAACTTTGCTGGATAAAGACTTCTTGGCTGAATATTTTCCCCATGCAGTACATTGTTTGTATCCTGACATTCCCTTTGGAAAGATCTGTTGCAAACCTGATCTTCCTTTGTAGGTTAAAAACTTTTTCCCTTTGCTACTTTCATAATTTTTTCCTTGTCTGTGTATTTTGTGACTTTGGCCATGATACGCTTTGGTAATGATTTGTTATTGTTAAATCTAATGGGAGTTCTCTGTGCTTCTTGGATTTTGATGTCTGTGTCCTTCCCCAGATTAGAAAAGTGTTCGGCTATAATTTCTTCACATAAACCTGTGCTCTTTTTTCTCTCTCTCTTCATATTCTTGGACTCCTATGATTAGAATGTTATTCCTTTTTTCTTTTTTAATTTATAACATTTTTAAAATTTATTTGAAAGAGAGAGAGAGAGAGAGAGACAGAGAGAGAATGAGGGGGGAAAGGCAGAGAAAGAGAAACACAGAATCTGAAGCGGGTTCCAGGCCCTGAGCTGTCAGCACAGAGTCCAGTGCAGGGCTCAAGGTCAAGAACTGCAAGATCATGACCTGAGCTGAAGTTGGATGCTTAACCAACTGAGCCACCCATGTGGCTCCTTTTTTTTTTTTTCTTCACATTTATTTATTTTGAGAGAAAGAAACAGAACATGAGTGGGGAACATGAGTGGCAGAGAGAGAGGGAAGCATAGAAGCTGTAGCAGGCTTTGGACTACCAAGCTGTCAGTACAGAGCCCTATGCAGGGCTCAACCTTGTGAACTGCGAGATCATGACCTGAGCTGAAGTCAGACACTTAACTGACTGAGCCACCCATGTAACCCCAAATGTTATTCCTTTTTATTTATTTACTTACTTACTTATTTATTTATTTATTTATTTATTTATTTATTTATATTTTTATTTATTTCTAGGAGAGAGAGAGAGACAGCGTGAGCAGGGGAGGGTCAGAGAGAGAGGGAGACACAGATTCTGAAACAGGCTCCAGGCTCTGAGCTGGCAGTCCGCACAGAGCCCGATGTGGGGCTCGAACCCATGAACCGTGAGATCATGACCTAAGCGAAAGTTGGACGCTTAACCGACTAAGCCACCCAGGCGCCCCAATGTTATTTCTTTTCAATACATCTCTGAGTTCTCTAAGTCTTGTATCATGGTCTTTTGATTTTGTTTCACTCTTTTTTTGTGCTTCATTATTTTCCATAATTTTATTTTCTATTTCACTGATTCGTTGCTCCGATTCATCCTTTCTTGCTATCACAGCAGCTATTTCAGGTTGCATCTCAGTTATAGCATTTTAAAATTCAGGCTGCCTAGATTTCAGTTCTTTTATCTTCACATAAAGGCAATCTCTGGTGTCTTCTATGTTTTTTTTTTTTTTTTCCAAAACATAGCCAGTATTCTTATAATTGTGGTTTTAAATTCTAGTTCAGACATCTTACTTATATCTGTGTTGATTAAATCTCTGGCCTCACTTCTTCCTGTTCTTTCTTTTAGGGTGAATCCCTACATCTTGTCATTTTAGAGGAATAACAAAACTTTTTAAAAATAAAAATAAAAATGAAAAATATTAAAAAATCAAATTAAGGAAGTTAGATCCTGGGTGTGTTTTGGTCTGCTTTCAAGAGAAGCTTGATAAAATTGAGAAAAATGAGAAAGAAAAAGTAAGTTTAAAAATTTAAAAGAAAACAACAGAAATAGAACAAAGGAAAATAAAATAAAATAGAATAAAAAATTAGAAGAATTTAAAAATTAACTAAAAAATAATTTGCTCTTTCTGTATCCAAGAAAGAGAAAGAAAAGAAAGAAAAAGAATACCACATAAGCAAAAACAGAAGCAAAGAAAACAAACAAACCTGCAAACAGAATGAAACAAGAATGAAGTTACATCCACTTTCCCCTAGAACTGCAACTTTTCAGCACACTATAGTTTGTAGACTAATAAACAGATGGAAGGGATTTGTGCTGGTCTTCTAGAGGATGTGACTGGAGGGCCCAGGTGGGCAGGACTTGGTATAATGGCTTTGTTCTCCACTTGGTGGCACAGCTTACTGGGGTTGATCCCTGTGTGTGTGTGCACACGTGTGTATGTGCTAAAGGTGAAAATGGCTTCACCCAGTTCCCTAGTCTCTGGCCCAGGAACTTAGCACCCTCAGTGACCCATGATCAAGCACCCCTCCTTTGTCTTAGGGCGCTGTTTATCCCCTGCCTCTACCTTGTCTGTGCCCAAGCTGTCTACCTGCCAGGTGGCTCTTGCCTCCAGAGTTTTATCTCAGGTAGGGCTGTTTTTCAAAACCCCACACTTCAGAGACCTCCACAGCTTGGACACACCCTGATTTTCTGGCAGAGGGTCTCCCTGAGGAATGGCCAGGTGTCAGCTTGTCCTAGATAACGTTCATAGGATCACGCAATGGCAGGCAGAGGCTCAGAGTTTATGGTTAATCACAACACGCAGCCAGCGCCAGGTTTTGCTGCCCTCTGGTGTCTTTGTTTCAATATCAGGAAACGTGGCTGGTCTCCAGGGTCTGCTGCAACTTTCGCCCATGGGGAGGCCATATGACATCTAGCAAATGCGCTCCAGTCAGGGGAACTGCTTCTTCTTGTATGGCACATGGACCCCTCAAACCCTGCTGCCTGCTTCTGGGGATTTGCTCTACTTCCTCACCAGAGCACCAGCAGGCACCAAGCTCAAAAACTTCAGACTCTGCTCTCTACTATTTATAAAATCCTGGCAGTATTGAAATCCTCTCCTTTCTCCCTGTGAATGGTTTTGGGGAACAAATTTTTTGTCCAGTCTCCTGTGAGTGTTTTGACTCTTTCTTTCTAGCTACTTTCTGGGGGAATGCTTTTCTTGCATAATCCCAATGCACTGCATTGTCCCCCTTTCTCTTTCTTTCTTTCTGTCCTTTCTCTGCAAAAACAGCTCCATATCCTCTGAGACTCTGGTTTTTCTCTCCCCCAATTCACCTCTCCACACTACATACCTGCCATGTTCTCTCGTTCAAAGTATGCAAACTGTTGCATTAATCCTCAGATGAATTTCCTAGGTGTTCAGATGGTCTGGTAGTCTCCATTTTCTACAATATTGGACCCACAGTGATCTAGAGGATAGCATTTATAAACCCTTGCTTGTCATTTCCAACTTCTCAAAGTGATATTTGTATGCTTTTCCAACATTGTCTTACAATCTATTCAAATTGCCCTAGTCAGTGTGTTAGAATAAACATTGATTTAATTCTGATTATATTTTTACTTTGAACTTGTCATTCTGTGTTGAATTTGAATTTTCAACCTTGCTGCCATACATGAACATTTATGACAATTGTCAGATTGGAAAAGAGCTGAATGAATGGGGAGGAACTGTGAATGCACAGGGTAACTGTTGATAGGGAAACAGTTCTCTACCAAACATTTTTAATATTGGTTGAGTTTGAATCAAAGTAGTTTTCATAGCTATATAGTAGCATTAGAATAAGTTACAGTGTTCTTTTGTAAATACAGAATAAAGTCACATGGACTATGCATTTGAACAGTAACTAAGCAATGCATTCATATCAAGTCTACAGTTAAAAAGATTGCTTATGTTATATTTCCATTTTTGTATATCACTAAAGAGTACACTCAGTGACTTGTGCATCATAACTAGATGACCCTTATACTCCTTATTTAAACAGCTAATGTGTTTAGATGGTTTATGGAAAAGTAAAGATTCAGTGTAGCATAGAGGAGAAAGAAATTAGATTTAGTGTAAATTCTTCTATCTGACACTACTGTCTATATAATTTGGAGGCAGTTACTCTCAGTAAGCATTGATCTCCTGGTTTTAATTGTATCTACGTGTTATGTTAAAAATGTTAGCTTATGAAAAGATTATATAGGTAACTCAAATTCACTGTGTCCAAAATAAAACTGATTATCTGTGATGGGTACCTGCCAGAATCAGAGGTGAATTTCCAAGCAATAAGACAGTAATTTTAGGATACTAAGAGATCTAGAGACCAGTCAAAAAGACTTATTTTACTCTCACTTAATTACTACTCAAAACAGTATTATCCAACTTTGAGGTGCATTTGTATTTTTTTTATCATGTATCCTTTTGGATATTAAGTTTTTTCAGAAGTCTGAGCAGACTGGATTCCTCACCTCTGAGGATAGATATCAATCAAAGAGTTTTTCTTACAGTCAGGAGTTCACTCTGAAGAGCCAGAGGAGGACTAGGTGCCGGTTGGTCACTTCCCTCTTTTTTGATTATATTAATAAACATATATATATTAATAAATGAGCTGGCAGTTTTGTAAAAAAAAAATTACAGTGTAATTAAAAGTAAATTACAGATAATGTCTTTTGGTAGCAAAGATTTCCATTGGTATCAATGAATTTCAAGGAATAGGCACAGAGGCTTGGGTTAATTAAGAAGAGTTTATAATCATAATTCAATATTTCTGTCTTTTTAAAAGCCCAAGATCAGTAAACAATAAAATAAATAAGGAATAATGGGGGCTTCCAGGGTATAAAGGGCCTCTGAAGTTATTATTACCTTTACCCCAATTCTAGAAATCTTTTTTCTGGCCAAAGATTTTGGCATAACTAGAATTTGTAGTCCCTTAGACTGGAAATTTTAGTACTGTCTTTAAATTTTTACTCCCCTGGTCCCTACATCTATATCTAATTGGCTGTCAAGTCCTGTACAAGTACTTTAAATCCTTGTACTACCATTATTAGTTGTATGAAAGATTAAAAACCACTACCTCCAGCTCATACATCTAACAAAGTGTGATAGAGGAAATTATCCTCAGGATGTTGTGTGAGTGTTCAGTAATCTTACAAATGCACAGGGATTTTAGAAATTTTACCTTAGCCACTTGAGCCCCTTGTTTAAAAATATTCTAATACATATTAACTTGCATTTTATATAAAAGTGAGAAAGAAAGCTTATGTGCCAGTGCTTTATGGGAAATAAATGAAAATGAGGCAAGAAAGGAGAGAAAACAAATACAAGATACTGCTTACCAAGCTAGCCAGGATTATACAAGTCCAGTACATGCATTCCTTACCTGTAGGGGGTATGTTCCAAGACTCCAGGGGATGCCTGAAACTGCAGATAGTACCAAATCATAATGTGCTATATTTTTTCTTATACATACACACCTGTGATAAGGTTTAATTTATAAATTAGGCACAGTAATAAATTAGCAACAATAACTAATAATAAAATAAATTATTTCTTATAGTATAAGAACTATGGGAATGTGGTCTTTCTCAAAATATTCAATTGTACCATACTCATCCTTCTTGTGATAATGTAAGATGATAAAACACCTGGATGATGAGATGAAGTAAGGTGAATAATGCAGGCATTTTGACATATTGTTAGGCTGCTATTGACCTTTAGATGACTTGCTAGGTGGATCATTCTGATACTGACCATAGTTGAATCCCAGGTCAGTGAAACCCCAGAAAGTGAAACTGTGGATAAGGGTTGCGGGGGACGACTATATGAAAGACCTGCTGCTGGATCACACATATGTCTTTAGAATGTTCTTATGGGGTCCCTGAAACTTTGAATAGTCCTTCTTCCTGTATCTTGTTTCTCATTGGTTAAAATTAACTTTATAGGAGCATATAGGAGTTGTGTTACCTGCCTTCCCTCCATTGCACCTGCACCCAACTATACCCCCACCTTCACAGCTGCAGTGAAATTCAGCTGAGGTTGAACTTGCCAAGCACTAGAATTGCTGCAGCTGCCACAGTGTTAACTGAGATGGAGACTTTGACACAGGGAACCCAAAGTCCACAGGGTTGCCCAAACAGCTGATAGTATTAGGACATGAAGCAATATAGACCAAGACCAGAGGTCCTTAAGGCCAAGGGGATTCAGGAGAAACATGTATCTGGCACAGCATTAATTTAAGAACATATTATTTTTTACATTTTTTTGATGTAGTAATCTGAATTTTACAAATGTAGCACTCTGTATCTCCATTGCTTATTAAATGCCAGAAGCAGGAAGAGAAGCAATTTAGGTATGCTGATTTTCAACTATAATAATGGAATGATAATGGATGTTGGAAGAAGAAGAATGAAACAGAAAGTTAGTAGTTCATGATTTACCACATGGCATAGAAACACTTTCTGAATGGTAATCACCAGTTGCCATAGAAGAATGCATTTAAACAGAAGGAGAAAATGATAATGATACTTCACCACATTTTAAGACATCATTGTCAGGGGAATGAAATTGCTGAAATATCAATAAAGTACCCTGCAAACATTCTGTCAAAGGCTTCCTAAGGAAAATACTCTGGCAGCTCGAAAGAGAGAACTTCAATAATTCAAAGTGTTCCTGAATTTTGATTAGCCCAGTGAAAATAAGGACTTCTTATTTTATGATTCTAATGGTGCTATATGCCATTGAATAGTGTAAACTTAAGCTAATGGCCATCTACTAGATATTTGAAACTAACATTTTCAAGGCAATTAATAAAACAATGTCCATGGGAATTATTGATATAGGTACTAATATAAGAACAAAAAAATCCTCTTTATGGTGAGTATAAAATAGAACCATTTTTTCTGAGTTTGACTATTTTGTTGAATCATTACAAATATGTTCATAAATATTAATTGATCTGTCACTTATATGTGTACACACATACATCAGTTTCTCACTTGCATGTATATATAGAAAGACAGTGAGAATTAATGCAAAGTAGCTGTTTAGCTTTTAAAACATTGTGTAAATGGAAAACTAAAAACCATTACAACTAGATCAATTGCACACAATAAATAAAATAATCTACATTTATTTGAAACTTACTATGTATAAAATAATGAAGTAGACTTCAAATGTAGAAATGAGAGTCATAAATTAGTATGGCTCTTATCAAAACCCTTAAGGAAATTTTAAGAATACAAAGTGACTTGTCTAAATTGGAAAAAGGATTCTAATATCTAAAATATATGTGTGTCAAATACCATTAAATTTGAAAACATTCTTGGAATAAGTATGGCATATTTTTATGTAAAGAGAGAATACTCATTTTAGTATGTTAAAGCTACATTTATAAATACATTATTCACATATTGCCAGCAATAGTAGCAGGAATATATTTCTGTTACTAATGATATGTTCAGTACTATATCAGTAGAGTTTTTCCATTTGGTTTTGTAGTGTAGGTCTTCTTTGGTTAACTATACTTGGAATATCATGGGAGAGTGAAAATAGGCCTTCCTAAGCCAGAAATACATGGGACAAAGTAAACATGTACTTTGTTTGGATTATATAAATTCACATTCATAAATGGAGAAAAGAATGAAATGATGAAGTTAAAATTATAGGAGCTGAATATGGTTAGGCTCCTGGGCAGAACTTATTTTCCTGGTTGACCTGTGTCGCTAAACAAATTTTCTCTTATTTCTATAAACGTATCACCTCACTTTGTTATATACTCCAAAATTTCAATTGTGTTTTTTGCTCTTTAAAACTGTATTTATTGAGTGCCTGATATGTGGAGGGCATCCTAAAAAGTGCTGAAAAGGGTAATAATATGACTATGACATGCATCTCTGATGCCAAAAATTTAACTTCCACTGGAAGGAAGGTACATATTATTTTTGGATGGGAGATGATTTAGAAACAGTCATTTATATATCAATATAGATTAATTTCATAGTTGATTTCCTCAAAATATCTCAAAATGCTGCTATTGTTTGTGGTTATTAATATGGTCTTTCCATGTAAATTATGAATTCTTACAGTTAAGGGACAAAGTCAGAGATGTCAATCTGTGTATTCCACACCCCTTTCTAAGGAAGGCTGTTCTAACTGGAAGTCCCACTCTCTAAACTGAACCTTTTATATATTCAACATACAAATATGCACATTGCTTCCTGCCAAAATATTTTCCTCATTGTCAAAGGAAAAAGGGAATACATTCACTTTCTTTACTAGTGTAAAGTGCAAGGATTATTCCTCACTATTTGTACCATTTGGTGAATTTTTATTCTGGTTTCATTAATACAGTCCAGATTATCATGCTTGTTCTCAGAACACTAGTTCTGTAGTTTCTGAAGGTTGTAATTAAGGCAGTAAGAACACACATGACAAATCAGAGAATAATCTGTGATAAACTAACTGATCAAAACACTATTTCTTTTCCTTGATAATTCATTAACTTGAAGTGTCTACCAGGTTTCTTCACTGTAAAGTTACTCTTTTTTTCCCCTCTGAAACTGTTAAGTAATATGTAGGACATACCATGTAAATAATGTCCATTGTCAAACTTTAATCCAATGTATCCATTGATAATTCTTGCTCAGATTATTACTATGGTGATTGTATAATGGCGATTGTTAAAAATCTATTGTATTTGTTTCCTAGAGCTGCCATAACAATATTCCTTAGACTTCGTAGCTTCAACAACAGAAATTTATTTTTTCATAATTCTGGAGGTGGGTTTGTTTTTCAAGGAGACCTCTCTCCTTGGCTTGCAGATGGCATCTTCTTGCTCTGTCCTCACATGATTGTCCCTCTGTCTGTATTGGCTGTGTCCTAATCTCTTTCTATAAGGACAAGAATCATATTGGATTAGCCCTTATCCTAACAACACCATTTTAACTTAATTATCTCATTTATCTTTTCTCATTTAAAGGTCCTATCTCAGAGTACATTCACATTCTGGGGTACTAGGGTTTAGGGATTTAACATATGCATTTTTTGGACAATGCAATTCAGCCATAACACCTTTCATTTATTCCATATTTATTAGGTATAGACTACCATAAGAAAGAGCTTCCTCATTTTCCCATTTATGTATATGCATATGTATTATAAGTGTTACATATGTATATACTCAGTATAGACTCATGGATTCTTCTTCCATTAATGGATTATAATCCATTATTATCACTATTCATTTCCAGACCATAACTGTTCCAGATTTGACCTGTGACCACAATGTACAAAATAGGATTTAGTGTAAACATTATTAAATATCGATTAAATAAATACATTTTATAATAAGGCCATATTTATTGAAACATGGGATCCAAGTGAAAAAATAAAAACAGATGTCTGTCATGATGAAAAAAGACTAAAACCAAGTGTGGATAGAATAACTTGGGGATATTGTGGGATATAGTATTTTAAATGCAAACATTAAGAAATACAGAGGAACTCAAAATATTCAGCTCCTATATTTGGAAAATAGAACTGAACAGTACACTCTTCCTAATTGCTCCTCTTTTAGGCCTCTGAGTCTTCATATAGATTTCTAATCTGCTTTCTTGGTAAATCAAGTTATAAAAGACCTTAAGAGTAATGTTCAACAATCAGGACTAAAATGAGGGAATAAATTCAAATACTGCTAGACGAATAGGGAATATTGCTGACATAAGTTGTTAATAATGAAAATACTGACCAGCAAAGAAACTCACTGATGTAGAATCTGTCTGAGAGCATATTGATTCTTGAGTACATTAATCCCTTATAGAGAGGAATTAATGTCAAGGAGTGAGTCATGGGCCAAAATATAAGATACTTTCAAATGTGTTCTCAGAGCTTACAGTGTGCTCATCTGTTGCAACCTCTACTTGTTAAACAATTCAGATGCTTTCTAAAGCCTGATCCTATGATGCATCGAGGAGAAGAAAATATTCTTAAAAGAAACTTCTTTCCTCTTTGCCATTTCAAGGCAGCAAAGTACCAATTAGCACTTGGGAAGGAGTGATTTATCATTTTACATAAGGATGTCTTCAAAGAGAAACACATATGTTAAGATTATAATAGTTCTCATTTATTATACCAGATACTAACCATTCATATTTTTGCAATGAATTTGTACACCATCTTACACAGCTGCTATTATTTCTATTTTGTAGGTGTGGAAAATTAGTCCTCGAATTGTTAAATAATTTTAAGCATTCTGTACATCTTTTAAGATATAGATCAAGGAATCAAACACAAAGAGCCCTGTCCCAAAACTTTGCATTTTATTATTCTGCACTTGTCTTTCATAATATCTGTTTACTTATGAATGGTATAATAATGATCAAAACTTACTATTGTAGGAAGTTCGATTTGGTTGGTCACCACGTTGATATGGGATTAAAGTACTGTCTATAAAAATATTATTAGGCAGTTCTATTTCCAGGAAGATGGAGTAGATGTTCTTTTACTTAATCCTACTACAAAGAACAGCTAAAACCCTGGGCATTACATAAAACAGAATTAAGAACATTCTGAAAGGTAGAAAGAAGCATATAGACTGTGTAAGTATTTTGAAACCTGAGCATTGACACAGCAGTGAGTTATGTGGGTTTTCTTTTTCACTTATTCCCCAAAGTATTCAGGTTTCAGATTGGGTGCCAGATAAGTTGGCAGTCCAGAAATGCCAACAAGAGTGAGAAGAAAAATCAAGAAAAGCCTGCTTCCTAGCAAAAGAGCCAAGTAAAGGACAGGATAGCAAGACAGAAAACATTTAGATAATAACTGTACTACTTTAGCTAAGCATCATAGAAAACACTTCAGTTTCATTCTCGCCTCTACCAGCAAAGGCCATATGGGGAACCTAGACTTCCACCTTTGTTGGTCTGTAATTAAATATCCCAAACCCTCCATGAGGTATTCAGAGAAGTCCAAGTGGGAGCTGGACTTTCACCCTCCTAGCCAGGAGGTAATGAGGCCTTAAACCCCATGGTGCTGGTGAAGACCAGGTGAGTCACTTGCACTTCTGCCACAACCAGTGGTAATGAGGCATCACTCACAATTCCTGCTGGGGTGGTGTCAGAAGTCTTTCATTACAATACAGCAGTAAAGGGACCATCCATGTTTGATAACATAAGAGGCCATTCAGAAAGCAATTATGAGACACTTCTGCCCCTCCCAGACAGGGTAGAATTAATGGAACAGTGCTAGGAAATCTGGACTTTGATCTCACCAGGTATTAATAAGGTGGAGTACCACTTTCGACAAGAACATTGTCAGAGAATTCCTGCTATAATACAAGATTTAAATAAGGTCCAGAATTTTGGAATTTCATATATTAAAATGTCCAGATTTCACTGGAAAATTACTTGTCAAAGCAACAACCAGGAAAATTTCAATTTGAGAAAAGATCATCAAATGCCAAAATTGAAATGATGCAGATATGAAAATCATCTGATAAAGATTTTGAAGCAACAATTATAAGAATGCTTCAGTGAGCTATTACAGAGATGTTTGAAACAAATGAAAAATTTAAAGTCTCAGCAAAGAAATAGAAGATATAAAGAAGAAAGAAAAAAGAATTTTAGAACTTAAAAAAAATGCAACAACCCAAAAAAATTATGGATGAGCTTAACAGCAGATTGGAGGGGACAGATAAATAAATCAATGAACCTGAAGATAGAATAATAGAACTTATTATGAATAACAGGGAGAAAAGAGACTGAAAAAAATTTGTGCAGAGGATCAAAGGCCTGTGGGGCTCTAAGAAAAGATCTAACATTAATATCATTGGAGTCATGAAAAGTACTCAAAAAAGTACCCAAAAAAGTGATATGTACTAAAAATATATAATGGTGAAAACTTTCCCAAATTGCAAATAACATAAACCTACAGATTCAAGAAGCTTGTTGAACCTCAAACAAAATAAACCCAAATAAATTCATGCAAGACACATCGTTGTCAAACTTTTGAAAAACTAAAGACAAAGAAAAAAGAGTAAAAGCAGCAAGAGAGAAATAACAATTTACCTGTAGAGGAAAAACAGTTTGAATGACAATTGATTTCTTATCAGAAACCAAAAAATTAGAAGGAAGTGGCCCATTTTTAAGTAGTGAAATAAAAGAACTGTCAAATGAAAAATCTGTATCTAGTTGAAAATATCCTTTATTTTTATTTTTTTTTAATGAAGCAATATATTTATTTATTTTTTTAATGTTTTATTTATTTCTAGGAGAGAGAGAGAGACAATGTGAGCAGGGGAGGGTCAGAGAGAGAGGGAGTCACAGACTGAAACAGGCTCCAGGCTCCGAGCTGGCAATCAGCACAGAGCCCGACGCGGGGCTCGAACCCACGAACCGCGAGATCATGACCTAAGTGAAAGTCGGACGCTTAACCGACTAAGCCACCCAGGCGCCCCTGAAAATATCCTTTAAATAAAGGGGAAATCAAGATGTTTTTAGATGAAGGAAAATTAACAGAATTTATTGCAAGGAGACGTCTTCTAAAACAAGAGCTAAAGGAAGGAATCTTGAAAAATAAGGAAGGAAGAAAGAACAATGGAAATAACAAAAATATGAGTAAATACAATAGACTTTGATTCTTTGGAGTTTTCTGGATAATGTTCAATGGTTGAAGCGAAAATTATAACACTGTTTGACATAGTTCTTTAAGGAGAAACTATTTAAGACAAATTATAAATAAAAGTAAAAGTGAAATTAAAGGGAGTTAATTCATTTGAAATCATAAAATGTTGATGCCAGTAGACTGTTATGCATATATAATACCTAGCACAACCACTAAAAATTTGTATGAAGAAGTACACTCAAAACCACTATAGATAAATCAAAACGAAATAGTAAAGAATGTTCAAATAAACCCACAGAAAGGCAGCAAAAACTAAACAGAAATAAAAAACAGAGATTAAGACAGAAAATAGAAAATAAAATGGCAGACTTAAGCCTCATCAGATCAATGATTACGTTAATTCTAAATGTTCTAAAAATACCAATTAAAATACCAGAAATGGGCAGACTGAATTCAAAACAAAAGTGTAGCCCAACTATATGTTCTCTACAAGAAATTTCAAATACAAGTTGAAAATCTCTCTAGACTTCTCTGTCTAGAAATACTAATAACTGCTTTGTAATCTTTTAGCAAGTAAAGAAGTAAAGTTTGAGAAATATGGTAAAAGTTCGCCCCTTATAAAATATAAGTAGTCTGCATAAATGAAAGATTATAAAAGTCAATATATTAAAATACTGATGCTTATTGACAGAAAATTAAAAAACTGAACAAGGACATGAAAGCTGGGTAAAGAAAATAGAGAGATGAAGTGGCAGTGCTGGAGTTTCTTTTTGTAAAATGTCTACATCTTAGTATACAAAAGAAGTGAAGCAGAAAAGAAAGAACAGAATTAAAATTGTGCTAATGTATGAATAAAGGTGAAATATATATCTACAAACAGTGATGTTTTTAGTGTGAAAACAATTTTTTAAAAAGTTTGGGGACCCGAAGAACACATTGTTGCTGATGGTTTCCCATTAGGGTATTTGCAATTACTTTGCTATTGGCAAATTCCATTCCAATTTGTCAATAGGTAGGTATGATCTCATACTAACAACTCCCCAGCCATTCTAATCCTGAAGAAGAAATTTTATCCTATGTAAATCAGTTATATGACAAAATGTACTATCCCTAGGATGTTTACGAGCTCTACAGTATCAGCCTATTTCACTGTGGTCAAGTGGAGAAAGCAGTAAGTCTCTATGATAGAAAATTAATTAGAGATTCAAAGATTTTATTGAACTGTTGGAGGAAGAGGTTTTAAGAATTTGATATTAAAATAATGCCTTAGAACTCAACATTTTAGGGAAAAAAATATAGTTCCTTTTACCTAAGTTTTTTTTTGTAAGTGTGTATCACTGAACTAAACAAATAAAGTACAATTTAATAATATAGATTCTCATTCAATCTATATGTAATTGAAGTAAGGCTATTACCTCTTTAAATAGAAATAACAAAGAAATAAGTAGCTTTTAACATAATGTGTTGCTTGCTGGTCTTTTTCCGCATTAAAAAATATAAATACAAGTTGCAAATGAAATAAGTACCTTTTAGCATAATGTGTTGTGGGAGTATTTCATTTTCCATTGCTCTGGGATTTCTCTCACTTGTTTCTGTTGAATTTTTTTTTCATCTTGTACAAACTGTATCATATTAATACTTTGTTTTCCTTTTACAATATTTTCTTTATCAAACCTCTCATATTTTGTCACTTTAGATTTATATTTTAGTGCTTTCATTTTCTAATTTCTTTTTCTTTCTTTCTTTCTTTCCAAGAGTTAGAACCTGCTATAGTGTTTAATTTTAGATCCTCTTCACATAAATGTAAAATAAGTTTATTATATGGAAAGCTAACCTGTTGCCTGAGAAAAGAACTTATTTATGGCCTTGCTTAGCTGCTAGACAGAACATTTAGATGTTACCATTCTTGTTTTCCTAGAGTCAAGAGGACTGAAAAATAACTTGTAGCTTCATGAAATTGATGTCTTATAAGAATGAGTACTTCTCAGTGTAAATTTTTCAAATTTCTTAACTTTGACAATCGTCACAGTCACATCTCACTGAGAATGTAATACCTTGCTCTTTTTTTTACAGTGTATTTATTGAAGATGACATAGTTTTTAAGTTTCTTCTAATCTGTAGGTGTTCCATTTTTCTCTCTCTCCCTCTTTTCTCTTATCCCTTCCTCATCCTCCTGTCCTCATTCTTTGTCTCTCATTCTTTTTGTCTCTTTCTCTTCCTTGCAGTTTCTTTATTGAAGAAAAAAAGTTTCCTAAAGTTTCATACAGTTATAATTTTGCTGACTCCATCCGTTTTTATTGTTTGACATGCACTGTTGCTCCCTACCTTTCCTGTAATTGGTAGATATTTGTTTCATCAGATTAAGATTTGAGTTTTCAGAAAGAGAGGCACCTGTGTGGCTCAGTTAAGTGGCCAACTCTTGATTTCAGGTCAGGTCATGATCTCAGAGTTCATGGGACTGAGCCCCACATCAGGTTCCACACTGACAGTGCAGAGCCTACTTGGGATTCTCTCTCTCCTTCTCACTCTGCCCTTCCCCTGCAAATTCTCTCACTCTCTCTTAAAAATAAATAAACATTAATAAAAATAAAAAGGCAAAAACCTTAATTTGTAATATGGATTTTATTAGAATGACCACAGTGTCTGGAAGTTTATCAGTTTGTGATGCTAGCAGCCATTGGGAACCATTAAATACATTATCTCCCTGTTTCATTAGTGCCTGCAAAATGGACATACTTTAATTCTATAATTCTTTATTTATTAGCTAGAATATTTCTTTAAAGAAAAACTTTCATTAACTTTTTCATTACCCATGGGCATGAATTTTATGGAAAAGGAAGGATATGTGCTAGAATCTGTCTCATATTTACTAAAAATTAAACTAATTAAAACACCAGTAGATTCTATTTAAATTGGGAAGGAAATATTGAGTATAATTCTTTTTTTCTTCAAATATTAATTAAAGGTTTTGGCAAAATTCTAAAGCAGACCTTACAAGATAAAACCAGTGTATTTTAGAACCTCCTAAAAGAAAAAACTCATTTTCATTCTCAATTATACTGTTCTTGATGATTCTGCTCTAGGAGTATTACTGCTTTTTATCTGAATATAAGACAGCACTATGGTACCTTATAGAAAATAGTTATCAAGCTTCACATGGTAGACAATAAGGAAACTAATAATACTTTTGCTAAGATTTTCCATATTCCAGATTTAATAATTTAGTTAAAAATAGTTTGTTTAGTTTTAAAACTTTGTTAATATCCTTTGGGATTTTTGGCTATGTAGTGTTGTTTATGTCTTAGATAAATGAAAACACTTTACCAGGGATAAGCCATAAATCTTACATCTATGATGCTATAGGAATATAGATGTTACAGGAATGTAGTTGGCCATTTATAATCACAGTAATTTTGAGATGTGTAACCCAAGTGCAGAGGTAAAATTTAAGATTTTTGCCAGTCAATCTCAGCTTTTTTGTGTATGTGAAACAATAATTAAATATTACAAAATAAAAAAAAATTGCTAAAGAGCTATGAATTTCTCATATAAACATTTACCAACTTTCCACCCCAGAAGATTTTATATAACTTCAGATATAATTGCATTTTCTATTTTATGTTTAATGAACATCAAAACCGTAAAACAAGTCTATTTGCTTTTAGAACCTTGGTAGTTTTGCAAATGGTGTACAGTTGTCTTTTTTTTTATTTACAGAGATTGGAATTAATGACTATATCAGACAGGGGTACAGTATACAGTGTCTTATTAAGGTTTTTTTTTAATTTAAGCCTTATGATAGATTTTTGTACTAGCAACTATAACTTCATAAAAATGAATAGTATTCAAAAGCATGCACTGTTATTTGGATTTTAAAACTAGTTATTTATATTCATATGTGTGTCTGTGTGTCTCTGTTATGTGCACTAATACATAAAAGTCATTGTTAAAATCACAAGACAAACATACCCACTCTTTTCTTTAGTAGCAGGTCAAAAGAACTTTTAGTTCAGTCTCTGAGGATTTCTTTTTATTACAAATATGAGAGTGGGATGTTAAAAAAAAAAAAGGTCTAAAATTTAATAATAATAAAAAAGCTACCCAAGACTACGTTCTGCTTGATGGCTCCAGAGAGTAGAAAGAGATTATGTTAAAGCATAAATGGAGCTTTAACATTTTTAAATCCAGGAGGTCTAATCTAATCTAATCCTTTTCAATCCAATTTTTTAAAATGCATCCTAGACATCAGATTAAAGCATGTGCTTTGCTTTCTAGGCCATTTCAAACAGACTCAGCATCTGTGCTTTCTGACCCTCCATGTTGCAGTTTAAAAAAAAGTGATTTAGAAGAAACAAAAATAGAATAAATCCTGTGTGTGTGTGTGTTTGTGTGTGTATACATGTATGTATATATTATATATGTATGATTTTGCTAAGACTGATTAGAAAATGATTACTATATGTTTTTAAGTGAACAAAAATGGAGAATTAGAGGAAAAGCCTGTTTGTAAAGACAGTAGTTTGGAGTGTGAATGACTAGTTTCTGCTTCACGGTCATGTCCAGAGCCAATCACTGCTTCCATTCACCTCATGCCTACTTTCCACTGGAGCGCTAGAGGCCTGCACATACTTTATCAAAGCTGGCTCCACTTCCAGCTATTTCCAGTTTGGTTGAATTATCCTCTATGTGAAAGCTACTGCTGGGTTAATTACCTTTAATTCGTTTTCTTGCAACCCCCCAGCCAACACAGGCCGGAGACCCCAGAGGCTATCTCGCCAGTTCTCCTTCTACACTGCAGCCTGGCCTTTAAAACACAGCGTATCCTTCTCTTTTGCTTCTTTCCATGTTCATTACTGGAAAAAAAAAAAAAAAAAGAATGAAACCTTTGCCGCATGGCAATTCTTCGATTTGTCTGCAGATTCTTTTATCCCCAATTTGGAATTAAGGTACATTTACTTGAATAATTAAACTTCTAGGGAATCTTTATCATCCTTTCTTGTGCAGTCTTTTTTTCCTAAATTTACCTCCGTTGTTTTCAGAGATTTGGCACCAAAATAATATACTTAGTTGGGTTTACATTTTATAATTGTTACTTCCTCTTGCCACAGATTGTGAAACTGCTACTTTTAATTTTTTAAAATGTTTGATTTATTTCTGAGAGAGAGAGAGACAGTGTGAGCAGGTGAGGGTCAGAGAGAGAGGGAGATACAGAATCTGAAACAGGCTCCAGGCTCTGAGCTAGCTGTCAGCACAGAGCCCAATGCAGGGCTCGAACCCACGAACCATGAGATCATGACCTGAGCCAAAGCTAGACACTTAACCGACTGAGCCACACAGGCGCCCCGAAACTGCTACTTTTAAGACATTTTTTTTTTTCAAACTCTTTCTGTTAAAGAGACTGGGTGATTCTCTTGCTGAAGATCAGAAACACGTTCTGGAGATAACTGAGCAGTCTGTCAACAGCCATTTGTTGGTTGCTGCATTAGTACAGATCTCCCATTTCAAAGCATGAGTCTAGATCTAAGAAATATAATCTGTAATTCAGGGCTTTTATAATGTTTAGTTCATTCCGCTAATACCGACTTCAAATGGTACTGTGTTCAGCTAGATACATACTGATTTTGTCTAAAATTTTGCTGTTCACAAAGCAACAGATCAGCAGCCCTGGCATCAGCCAGGATTATGATAGTAAAAGGGAATCTCAAGTCCTACTTCAAGTCCTTCCCTACTGACTAGGGAAACTATATTTTAACTTGATGTCCATGCAAATTAATATGCATATTGAAGTTTAACAAAGAAGATCTAAAAGATTGTCAGTCCCTTAAAGACAGCCCACTGTATATGCTCATTAAATGTGTGTTGAGTTGGATCTTAACACACAAGCCACATAACTTCTGTGAGGTCATAAGCCAGTTCCAGTTTCTGGGTTTACAAACATTCAGGCTCTGGGGCTTCTGGGTGGCTTAGTTGGTAAAGTGATCAACTCTTGATTTCTGCTCAGGTCATGATCCCAGGGTCATTTGTGAGCTCCAGCCCTGCATTGGCCTCCACTCTTGAGTGGCTGAGTGTGGAGCCTGCTTGAGATGCTGTATTCCCCCTGCCTCTAGCGGCGCCCCCTGCCCATCGCCAACTAGTTCTTTCTCTCTCTCTCTCTTTTAAAAATGAAACAAAACCAAACCCAATAAAGCAGTTAAATTTAAATGGAAATATAATTTATAGGCAGTAGTTTAGAAAACTTAACAATATAATAAGTGTCAACATGTATATAAAGTCCAAAAAATAAAGTCAATAAAGTGTACTAAAAAACCAACTGATTTACAGCTTTACTCCTTTCTGCAAATCTATAGACTCTACCTTGAGTCTATGCATTTGAATAGCATAGAAGGAGAGTAATCAATGTGACAAAATTGTTAGGTTAGGAAAGGAACTGTAATTAGAGGGTTTGCTTGTCAAACTATTCCTTGATTCTTCTCCTACAGGTATTGTCTCCCAGAGGTAATCTTAGACTGATGTTTTCTGCTGAATATGGGAAGATTTCGTTTCCAAAATTTGCCGTTTTTGAATTAAAATAGTTTTAGCATTTCTTTTTAAAAAACATTTTTTAAGGTTTTATCTGGTGTTATTTATTTTTAAAAATGTAATTCTAGTAATACAGTGTTATATTAGTTTCAGGTGTACAATATAGTGATTAAACAATTCTTTACATCACTCAGTGCTCATCATATGTGTACTCTTAATCCCCTTCACTTGTTTCGCCTAAAACATTTTTAATATTTTAAAAATATTTATTTATTTTGAGAAAAGGAGAGAGAGAGGATGAGTGAATGAGACAGGGAGGAGCAGAGGGAGAGGAGAGAGAAATCCCAAGCAGGCTCTCTGCTATCCACACAGAGCCTGAGATCATGACCTGAGCTGATATCAGGAGTCCAACACTTAACCAACTGAGCCACCCAGAAACCCCTAAAACATTTATGTATGTATGTATGTATGTATGTATGTATGTAAATTTTTTATGTTTATTTTTGAGAGAGAGAGAGAGACAGAGCATGAGCAGGGAAGAGGCAGAAAGAGGGAAACAGAATCTGAAACAGCCTCCAGGCTCTGAGCTTTCAGCACAGAGCCTGACACAGGGCTTAAACACACTGACCATGAGGTCATGCCCTGAGCTGAAGTTGGACACTTAACTGTTTGAGAGACCCAAGCACTCATTAAAACACTGATTTTTAATATACTCTCAGCACTTCCCATTATGTCAACGTAAGCAGATGTACTCCACATCTAGGTACACCTACATAAGTATCAACATTTCCAAATTAGAATTCTTTGCCTCCCTCCAAATTTCCCCTCTATTGTACTTCCTGTCTCTGAATGACACCACCACTTCCAGCACCCTCCCAATCCAAACAATTGAAGATCAACCTAGATTCTTTTTGTAAACATTTTATTTAAATCCAAGTTAGTTAACATACAGCATAATAATGGTTTCAGGAGTAGAATTTAGTGATTCATCACTTATGTATAACACCCAGTGCTCATACCAACAAGTGCCATCCTTAATGCTTATCACCCATTTAGCCCATCCCCTCACCCAACACCCCTCCAGTAAACTTCAGTTCTCTGTATTTAAGAGTCTCTTAAGGTTTGCTTCCCTCTGTGTTTTTATCTTATTTTTCCTTCTCTTCTCCTATGTTCACCTGTTGTTTCCTAAATACCACATATGAGTGAAATCATATGTTTATCTTTCTCTGAGTGACTTATTTAGCTTAGCATAATACACTCTAGTTCCATCCATGAAGATCAACTTAGATTCTCAACTCTGTTCCCTATTACTTGCTGACAGAGTTATTGATTGAAAGAACATCTGTGATCTTAATACTTTATGGCTGAACACCTTCCTTAGTTCTTTATAGCTTGTGGGATAAAATTCAATTTCCTGACTATGGCCAATAGGACTTTCTTTGAGCTGTTCTGGCCCTCTAGCCTCATTTCCTTGCCCTATTCTCATATACCCAAGAGTCCACTCATTCTAAGTGACTTGAAGTTCTCCAAATACTCCATGCCTTTCCATTCTGTGCTTTAGTTATACTTCCTTTGTGGAGTTAGTATCAGAGAGGCACCTGCAAGGGCAATCATCCAGACCTGGGATCCACCCCAGTGCTGCTGCTGCTGAGTTGTATGGCTCCGACCCCTTCATTATTTTTTTGTTTTTGAAGTGAGGATAATAAATGTATTTCATTACATTTTTCTTTACATGATGATAGCTTGAAAAGATACCATGATAAACTGTTTTAATATGCATTTAATGTATTTTAGTAGTGTTTATTATTGTCTAAAATTCAGTCTGGTATCATATCTTTCAGGAAGTTTACTTTCCTCTCAATATAAATTAGAGTTCCCATAGCTTCTAGAGCACATCTTTATCATAATATTTATTGCAGTGTATTTTAGTACACTGTTTTCTTTTCTGATTCTCCTTAAATAAACTGAACTACTTGAGATGACTGGGCCTTTCAGTTCTCAGGGCCAAAGTTCAGTATAGTACCACCCTAGAATAGAAACTCAATACATATTCGTTATTTTATATTACCATTTAAGTGTGTAAGCTGTAAATCCCAGTCTCAAAATATCTTAAAGCCTCAAACATACATTAGAAAATGATTTAGTGGAGAACTGACTGAAATCTAAAATATAAATACATAACTTAATTTTAGGAGACAAAAACTTTTCCCCTAAACATGTTTTTTTTTTTTTTTTTACAAATAGTTTATTGTCAAATTAGTTTCCATATAACACCCAGTGCTCATCCCCACAAGTGCCCTCCTCCATGCCCACCCCTCCTCCCCCCACATCCACCAGTCCTCAGTTTTTGTCAGCATTCAAGAGTCTCTCATGGTTTGCCTCTCTCCCTTTCCCCCACCATTTCCGCCCTTCTTCTCCCCCTTGGTCCTCTGTTAAGTTCCTCCTAATCCTCCTATACGTGCACACATATGATATTTGTCCTTCTCTGCCTGACTTATTTCGCTCAGCATAACACCCTCAAGGTCCATCCATGTTGCTACACATGGCCAGATTTCATTGTTTCTCATTGCCATGTAGTATTCCATGGTATAGATAAACCACATCTTCTTGATCCATTCATCTGTTGATGGACACTTAGGCTCTTTCCATGTTTTAGCTATTGTGGAGAGTGCTGCTATGAACATTGGGGTACATGTGCTCCTATGCATCAGCATTTCTGTATCCCTTGGGTAAATTCCTAGCAGTGCTATTGCTGGGTCATAGGGGAGTTCTATTGTTAGTTTCCTTAGGAACCTCCACACTGTTTTCCAGAGGGGCTGTACCAGTTTACATTCCCACCAACAGTGTAGGAGGGTGCCCGTTTCTCCACATCCTCGCCAGCATCTAGAGTTCTCTGATTGGCTCATTTTAGCCACTCTGACTGGCGTGAGGTGGTATCTCAGTGTGGTTTTGATTTGTATTTCCCTGATGAGGAGCGATGCTGAGCATCGTTTCATGTGTCTGTTGGCCATCTGGATGTCCTCTTTGGAGAAGTGTCTGTTCATATCTTCTGCCCATTTCTTCACTGGGTTGTTTGTTTTTCGGGCATGTAGTTTGGTGAGTTCCTTATAGATTCTGGATATTAACCCTTTATCTGATATGTCATTTGCAACTATCTGTTCCCATTCCGTTGGTTGCCTATTAATTTTCTGGGTTGTTTCCTTGGCTGTGCAGAAGCTTTTAATCTTGATGAGGTCCCAACAGTTTATTTTTGCTCTTGATTCCCTTGCTTTTGGGGATGTGTCAAGTAAGAAGTTGCTGCGGTGGAGGTCAAGGAGGTTGTTTCCTGCTTTCTCCTCTAGGGTGTTGATAGTTTCCTGTCTCACGTTCAGGTCCTTTATCCATTTTGAGTTTATTTTTGTGCATGGTGTGAGAAAATGATCTAGTTTCATTCTTCTGCATGTTGCTGTCCAGTTCTCCCAACACCATCTGTTAAAAAGGCTGTCTTTTTCCATCGGATATTCTTTCCTGCTTTGTCAAAGATTAGTTGGCTGTATACTTTTGGGTCCACTTCTGAGTTCTCAATTCTGTTCCATTGGTCTATGTGTCTGTTTTTGTGCCAATACCATACTGTCTTGATGATGACAGCTTTGTAGTAGAGGCTAAAGTCTGGGATGGTGATCCCTCCCGTTTTGGTTTTATTTTTCAGGATTACTTTGGCTATTCGGGGTCTTTTGTGGTTCCATACAAATTTTTGGATAGTTTGTTCTAGTTTTGAGAAGTATGCTGGTGCAATTTTGATTGGAATTGCATTGAATGTGTAGAGTGCCTTCCCCTAAACATGTTTTACTTGAATTTGATAATGTTAACTACTACCTTGGTGTATAGAGTAAAAAATATAAAAAATAAAAATATTATTGAATTGTAATTCTTAATTTTAATGATCTCCATCCTGAACAAATTGACACTAAAAATATTCAGGATAGGATACTAAAATACGTAGTAGCATGCTAAAGTTAATTAAGTGTTAAATGCTGTTGTGCAAAATATCTGAAATGAATGATTATAAAATGGATATGTCTTACTATGTTGCCATATTAATAGCCTGAAGAATTTAAACCCATGGGTTCTACAGAAAATGTTACTGAAAGTATATAGAGACTATTTAAATAGTTTGAGGATCTGTGGCAGTTCTAATGCATATTTTATACCTCTGATAGGAGTAATGAAGGACATTGTCTATCTTTTAGTTAATTCTGAATAACCTCTTTATTGCTAGTATAGATAAGTATCAAATCAATTATATATGAAATCACTTTTAAAATTTTTGTCAAAATAGTCAAATTCTTCCTTTATGTTTTTATTTATTCACAAAGAACAAGAAGTACTGGGAACCTTTGATTATACTTATAAAGTATACCTAGCTATATTCTACCTACCTATCTATGTGTCTGTCTGTCTATCTATCTATCTATCTATCTATCTATTTCTCATCTATCCATCTGTCCATAACCAGCTGCAGAAATTTAAAGAGAGATGCTTAAGAACTATTTTTTTCTTTTTTAGCAATAGTACCTAATGGGAAAATTGTATTGAAAACCTGGGGGCAGGGGAGAAACTTAAAAGAGAGAAAACAAATTCTAGACAAAATAGAAAGTTGTATTTCCTGGCTTAAAATTATAACCCAGTGTAAGTCAGCAGAAGAAGAAGGGCCCTTTCTCTCTCTCTTTTTTTTTTTTTAATAAATATTTTTATTTCTAGGAGAGAGAGAGACAGCATGAGCAGGGGAGGGTCAGAGAGAGAGGGAGACACAGACTCCGAAATAGGCTCCAGGCTCTGAGCCAGCAGCCAGCACAGAGCCCGACGTGGGGCTCGAATCCACGAACCGTGAGATCACGACCTAAGCGAAAGTTGGACGCTTAACCGACTAAGCCACCCAGGCGCTCCGGGCCCTTTCTCTCTTAAAAGAGCTATTGCACAATACGAAAATCTTTGAAGCAGTACGTAAATTCTGTTCCAAAAGGTGCTCACACATGAAAAAGTTGGTAAAAAGACCATGAAAAATTTGGTGGATGTGAAAATGTCAGTCATCAATGATTAGAAACCACATCTACTGATTAATTTTAATTTTAATATATTTCCCTGAAGTATAGATGCTCTTAAAAAGGAAATCAAAGTAATGTGAGAAATACAAATATTTTGATCCTTAGAGAACATCTTTGCATACTTCTTCCCAAAGCACCTACCATCCGCACTGGCAGCTTGACAACACTCCAGACTGCCATCTACTAATTATCTCAGCTGTCAAATTTTCCCTTTGACACCATTTGCCACCTGCACTGCCTGCTGCCAGGCAGATGACAATAAAATGTAAACTTAAACTCCTGAAGGAGATTTTAAAATGTCTCTGGAGAGAGGAAAACAATCTTGTGTTGTCCAACTAGAGAACACTCCTAGGTGGGAGTGGCCTAAGGTTACCACAGGGAATGCCAAGCACAGATTCCTTGGGGAATTCCAAAGCACAAATACTGAAGGTTTTCTGGTTGCCTTCACTCCACAGTCTACTGCTTTACCGTATGAAAAGAATCAGGGAGTTATCAAACATGGAAAGGCAAAAGACCAGTTTCCATAGGTATAGTTTAGATATGAAGCCTGAAGGGAAAAAAAAATATACAAATACTCCATGATTCTTGCATGGTATTTTCCTGGAATTGAGAGATGGAAACAAATAATTGTTGACCATTCATGACTAAAAGAAAAATTAATTCAGCACTGTGACTGAACTTCCCTTAAGAACTCGCCAGTTAAATTTATATTTTTTCTGCACAAGCAGACCTCATCAAACAACAGATCCCAAGGTGAAAAAAAAAAATCAAAGTGACTCATATTTCTTTGGCCATAAGTTAAAGGTGTTTACTTTTCACAGCACAGACACAAAGAAAGAAGATTTGGCCAAGCCTGAAAAATTACTTTTGCTTTGCTAAACCAAAAGGCTTAGACTGAGAAGAGAGGGCTTGAGAAATCAAAGAGTAAATAGAGATTACTGCTGCATTACTTACCTAGGAGCTTAATTCTCCCCCACCAAATGAATAAGGCAAGCAACCACACCTGCTAAGCATTGGCAGTAGAGAGGACTTGGCTCTGAAGTCAAATGGAGAAGGTGGTTTCAAAAGGAAGCCTTGAAATTTGGACTTTCGTGAGAAACATACTTTCTCGTTTTAATACTTTCTATATGGATTTTGAACCTTTTGATCAGTGCTGTGGGGCAGAAGATGTATAGAGGTAATTCCATGCTGAGAATAAGCCTGGAATAGCAACTGAATCAGGCAAGATGATGGAAGGGTGAGGACCTCAACTGCCTCCACTGGCTGCTCTAGCGATGGGAAAGTTCAGGGAAGATATATGTGTGGAGCTGGTTTCAATCTGGAGAAGGATATTAAAGAATTGTGGTTGAGGGCACAGGTCTTACTCCAGGTAGAATAAATATTACATTCATGATATCCGGGACAGAAAAACAGCAAAAATGAAATGTAAATCACATTTGGAAGCAGGATTCAGTACTGTTGATGTAGGACACAAGCAAAATAAAATTGTAACCAAAAAAATCTAAAGTGCATTTTATAAAGAGAAATAATAATGGCTAACGTGGGTTGAGTGCTTGCTACATGCTGAACACTGAACAAAGAACTTCAGATACATCAATTCATTTAATCTTCCTGACAGCTGTTGAGGAAGGTGTTACTGTTCTCCTATTTTATATCATGCTATATTATGTTATTTCATTTCATTTCATTTCATTTTTTAATGTCTGTTTCTTTTGAGAGATTGGGAAAGTGAATGCATGTGAGTGGGGGAAAGGCAGAAAGAGGGAGAGAGAGAGAATCCCAAGCAGACTTCACACTATCACTCCAATGGATCTTATAAGCCATGAGGTCATGACCTGAGCCTAAATCAAGAGTCAGGTGCTCAACCGAGTCACCCAGGTTCCCCTGTTAAACCATTTTAGAGATGAGGAAACTGAAGCTCCGAAAAGCTAGTTAACCAATATCACACATCATTTGTTATGGGAGAATCAGGACTTAAATTCAGAGGCAATGAGGCATTTTAACTACCATACTGTACTCCTGCTCCAAAGCATGATACTCTTCTCTTACCAGAAATTAGTGGGTGAAGAATATTGTTGGGTTAGAAGAGATTTGGATAGGGCAGCCTATGGGTTAAAAGTCTGGTTAATTAATCTTTTATAATTCTAATTCTAGTAATTCTAAGTCCAATAATTAGTCTTTTCTCATCTTTAAATGCAAGTGATGGTATTTCAAATCCCACAGGATCTTTGTATGGTTAACTATGTCCATGTAAGTAAAACACTCAGTCCTGTGTTTGTAAGCAGTAACTGTCAGGGCTTAGTAAATAAAAGTTATGAATGAATTCTAGATATGTTGGCCACCAGAGCTCTGCAAAATACTAACACTTTGAGAAAATTAACTGAGAGCAGTGCTCTCAGCACTGAAAGTCGAAGAATTTAGTGAATAGCTGATAAAGATTGGGACATACCTTTTAGAACACAGAGGCAGACAGTTTAGATTCTCAACATCTAAAATTGTTCATGCAATACAGGTGTTTCTGCAACATTAAAACTTTTGTCACTGGCTTTGCTTGAGCAGAACCACCTGCTCAAGAACCTAACTAGAACAATCGAAGAAAATGATAAGGTATGCCCTGATATGTGATTCCTTGGGTCAGTTTCCTTAGAAGCAGAGAATGAGACAGGGTTTTGGTGCGTGATTTTTGGAGGGAAGGCTTTTTAGGTAAAACAAGGAAAGACTAATAGGGGAAGAAAAAGAACATAGCAAGGATATGGGTTCAGGTAAAGTTCTCATTAATGCATAACTTGCACAGCAAAGTTGGCCTGCCTTCAAGTAGTAAATGGGCTGGGATTTAGAACCTTTTGAAACCCTATATGCATCAGTCCTTGATGAGGGACAGGGAAGATTTATCCTTCCAGGCATCCTGAGTGAGATGGCCTCCATCAGCTAAGGGCAATGCTCCGGAGAAAGTAAACTTTAGTAAACTCAGAAGCTGGAGGATGAGGGGACCTGTGAGAAAAAGAGATATGGAAAGGGCAAAGAGAGCCTCTACCAGAGAAAGCTGCTAAATATTACTCAAGAAAATGCAGTAGTAAAAGAGGAGAGATTCAGGAACATGAATCAGCACCCTGTGAGCATAGAGAATAGCAGGAGTGTGATAATAGAGGTGATTACAATGACAGAAAAGAATTCCCTGAACTCCACGGATATCATGTTAGAGAAGCTGGTATAACAATGGTCTCACACAGAGGATATGGGACTCGGGGATGAATAGGGATCAATGGTTGCTGGACAAAGAGATGGAATGTTTGGAGCTTAGAACCTCTTAATGTATATGGATATAGAAGGCAAGGCGATGTGGTGGTGTATGGCAAAGTCTGGTAGGGGAGGCATAGGCAGAAAGAAGACAAGAACAGTCTATAAACACAGTCTGGGATAATTTGCTTCCAATTACCTGAATTT
Source organism: Proteles cristata cristata (assembly GCA_017311185.1). NCBI lineage: Eukaryota > Metazoa > Chordata > Mammalia > Carnivora > Hyaenidae > Proteles > Proteles cristata. The sequence goes on from JAESUZ010004301.1 coordinate 1,597,247, forward strand.
CACCAAATGATATGATTTTTTTCAGAATATATATTTTACCTAATGCATATATTGAGAGCCTTGCTGTTATAAGGTAAGGGCAAGGTAAAGGTGTTATAGCTGACACAAGTAATCTTTGGCTGGAGATCAAAGATAGGATAGCAAAGCTCTTTAATGTCTAAATGCTGTGGCTTTTATTTTATCATTATTATTTTTGGGGCTTCTCTTCAGGTTTTCTTTTTGAAAACCTCATCTTGCTTGGATTTTCCATGCTCTATCCAAGGATACATAGGAAAATAGCACCTGTTTCAGGGGATAACATGTAGAGATTGAGGTTAATTGACTAATCCTAGGACTTGGAATAGTGGTGTAATATCAGCCAGAATGTGGACCCTGAGAGTAAATAGACTCAGGGCCCTTTAACATGCAGAGTTCTTTTGGCTGGATCTTTCCTTCACTAAGTTTTTCCTCTTGTCCCAACTCAGATATCAATACAAAAGTTTTAGTTGGGCATTGCAAAATACCCATAGCATTTCCTTAGACACTAATAACTTAATGCTGCATAAAAACTAGGTTACTATGACTACTATAGTCACTTTCTCATGGTCTCTGCTACCAAGTTTGCTACCTCTACTCTTTTAAAATGTGCTTTCTGAAGCACAAATTTGATTATGTCCTGTTTAAAACATTTCAGTGGCTCTGAGGAAACCACTGGGTTTCTCTCTGAACTCATCTCTCATTGTATTGGACCAAGTAGGTAAACCTTTAGCCACACTGAATGCCCCAGACCTCCATGCTGTTGCATATATGACCTTCTCTGCCTGGATATCCCATCTCCACTTGTTCTTTTGGATAATACTCACTTTTCCTGTGTAACTTGGCATCAGTGTCACTTCTTCTGGAAACCTTTTTTTGAACCTCCTCCTCCCAGGGCTGAGTTGGGAAGCCTTAACCCCCTAGACTTCTCTGCCGTCTCATGTATCATACTGTCTTATAACTAACTGCCTGCTTACCTGACTGTCTCCCCAGTTCCACTTTAAAATCCTCAGTTCCAAGATTCTAATACATAATTTTCAACAAATGTTGAATGACTAACTGCATCATCACACTCGTAGTCATATAATTAACTTGCATATATCAAACACATGTCTTACTATATACAGTGGTCAAATTATATGAAATGATTTTATTTTTTAAGTGTTTGTTATTTTGAGAGAGAGAGAGAAAGAGCGGGAAAGGGACAGAGACAAAGGGAGGGAGACAGTTTCGAGCAAGCTCCATACTGTTAGCAGAGAGCTGGACACGGGGCCTACTCACAGACCATGAGATCATGACCTGAGCTGAAATCAAGAGTTGAATACTTAACCCACTGAGCCACCCAGGCTCCTCAGTGATTTTATTTTTTATTAATGGAATGTCTTCTGTGTGTGACAGACAGTTGGAGAACCGTCTTGGCTGACAGCACCTTTGTATAGAAGTCCTTTTTGGGAAGTGATTAGTGTTTGGAAAGAATAACTACAACTGCATGACTACTAATTGTGTCCCAACTTTTCTAATATGGTTTTAAAATGAAAAGTAATTCATTAGAAATATTAAGGTAATGACAATATATTATTCTTTTTTTATGTGTGTGTGTGTGTATATATATATATATATGTTTTTACACATATGTGCATTTGGGCTGTTTCCATAATTTGGCTCTTGTAGATAAGGCTGCTATAAACATCAGGGCACATGTGTCCCTTTGCATTAGTATTTTTGTATTTTTGAGTAAATACCTAGTAGTGCAGTTGCTGGATCATAAGGTAGTTCTGTTTTTAAGATTTTGAGGTGCTCTATACTGTTTTCCAGAGTGGCTGCACTAGTTTGCATTCTCACCAACAGTGCAAGAGGGTTCCCCTTTTTCCACATCCTCTCCAACATCTGTTGTTTCTTGTGTTGTGGATTTTAGCCATTCTGAGAGGAGTAGGTGATATCTCATTGTGGTTTTGATTTGCATTTCTCTGATGGTCAGTAATTTGTGTGGATCTTTTTATGTGTCTGTTGGCTATCTGTATGTCTTCTTTGGAGACATGTCTATTCATGTCCTTTGATCATTTTTTAATTGGGTTGTTTTTTTGGGTGTTGAGTTTTTCTAAGTTCTGTATATATTTTGGATACTAACTCTTTATCAGGTATGTAATTTGCAAGTAACTTCTCCCATTCCATAGGCTGCCTTTTAGTTTTGTTACTGTTTCCTTCTCTGTTCAGAAGCCTTTTATTTTGATGAAGTCCTAGTAATTTATTTTTGCTTTGTTTCCAATTGTAATGACCTGTATGGAGCTAGGGAGTATTATGCTAGGTGAAAAAATTTAGTCAGAGAGAGACAAACACCATATTATTTTACTCACATGTGGAATTTAAGAAACTAAACAAATGAGCAAAGGGAAAAAAAGAGAAAGAAGCAAACCAAAAAACAGATTCTTCACTATAAAGAACAAACTGATGGTTACTAGAATTGAGGTGGGTGGGCAGTGGATTAAAAAGGTGATGGTAAATAAGAAGTGTCATTGTGATAAGCACCGGATATTGTTTGGAAGTGTTGAATCACTATATTGTACACCTGAAACTAATATTACACTCTATGGTAACTAGTGAGAATTTAAATATAAACTTAAAAGAGAAATATTAAGGGTAATGGAATTAAAGTTTATCATAGAAATGATGAACTCTTTACTGCTTATTTGGTAATTCTGATGATGTATAGCTGTCTGACAAAATATCCATGTTTACTCTCTTCAAAGAGAAGTGTGATTTTTCTTGAAATATTTTCTTCTGATCCAGTTGGCTGACTGCTCTCACAGTGTAAACAGTAAACAAGCTAATTTGATTTAGAATTATTTCCCTTCTATTTATTAACCCTTTCTACAGACTAGTAGACACATAACACATATCAAAAGCATGATAATATACATCATGGTCAGGAGGAAAGATGAGGTGATTTTGTAAGAAGCATTGGAATGTTATTCCTACAATTATTATTCATAATTTGCACTGTTCCAAAAAAAGCATTTATAGTGGATTACCAATAGCATAATAAAGTAGGAAAAATAATCAAAAAGAAAAGTGAAAATCATAATGATTACTTGTAAAGTACACCTAAAGTTGAATAGCACAAGTAAGTTGTATTTTGTGCTTATACCAAGTATGGATGTATTTTTGAGTAGAGAGTCATCTGAGAAAAAAGATTAAACTGACTTCACCTTAGTCATTTTGTCTCCCAACAGTTTAACAATAGACAAGCCAGCCTGGCTCATCTGAGCAAAAGCACAGCTTTTTGTCCACCTTGGGAGGACAGTGTTGTAGGTAAGTCAGATTAGTGAGGAAGGAATGTGAAGTTTAATGACAGTGCTTTTTACTGCCTGAATTCCACACACTTTGAGGTCCACCTCAAATCTACTTTTAGACTCTGCTTGGCTACCATCCTTAGAACCACTATGGTTGTTTGCAGAAGGTCCAAAACTTGTTTGTCTCCTCAAAACCTCTCCTTTTCCCATGTTTGCCTTTGATAATGTGTGGTAAATGTGGCATAACAAAAGTACACACTGCCTGTAAAATCCACTTCCTCCTCGCCCTGCAAATTTATGCTCAAGAGGGTTTAGACTTATCACCTTCTTACTCTGGCCACATAAATAATTAGCACTGATTTCTTTTCTTGATAATAACCGAAAAATCTCATCATCCCAGAACCCAAAATTTGTACCTGATATAAACCAATCCTAAACTACCTTGTAAGAAGTGAAGGGATAGTATAAATGGCTCAAATTAATCAGAATCCCCACAGCTGGGGAAAAGTGTAGTTGAAACACTTGAGCTATAAAACCAGATGGCACACTATGTTTATATAAGCTGTTTGCCTAGAAACTGGACCAGATTTGTAAACACTAAATCAATATTTGAAGGTTAGGTGCCAGCTGTTTTTCAGGATGCCGTTAAGTGACTGGAGCTCATCAGCAGGTCTCAAATAAGAGCATCTTTAAGCCTGGCCACTGTACCTACATTCCTCTGTTTCACAGCAGCCATGTGAACATTTCAGTCATTTCCAGAGGACTCAACAAACCTAACACAGATTGTCACCACCCTGCCATGATTTTTTCTCAAGAGTTTTATTCATTTAGTGCTGGCAATAACTAACTAATGGACTGACTGTTTATTTGCTTGGCATCCCTTCCTAAATGCTCATTGACCAGTGATTCACTTTGACTTGCATGTTGTTTTGGTTTAATTTGCCATTTTACTGTTGCCAGGGACCATAGTGGTTTACACTTGCCATGCACCAATAAACTTTTTTATAATTGGAGAGATCTGTTGTGCTTTTCAATGCCACATGGCAGAAGGACCTTAAAAGTAAATTAATAATAAGAGCAATTAAGTATTTTATCAAATTATTTGTCTGGCAACAGCTGAAATCAATATGTTAAATTTAATTCCAGCTTGTAATAAAAAGGTTGTTTCTATGATTCCTAACTCGTCAAGTCAAACATTTCTGCAAAAGTCGATGTAGTTTTCAAGTTTTTATGTTTACTTCCATTCAACTTGAATGTGGTCCTACTGAGATCTCATGTATATACTTCCTGTCCTATTAAATGGAAACTCTGTGGATAAAACAGAAAGTTAATGTTTATTGGAGAGTATTGTTTGACATAAGGAAACAGACTTAGTAACTTTATATCTCTTTAGCTCACTATATTCTATGAAAATAAATTTGAGGTTTGAATTATTGGGTTTTGCAGTTTACAAATTATTAGTTATATCTAGAGGTCACTTAACTCCTCAGAGCTCATTTCTTCATTTGAAATAGAGTAAAGACTCTACAGGATTTTATGAAGATTAATTAAATTAGCATATGCAAAAATATAGTAAACTTGGTTATTTAGTTAGTAAATTATTATCTTATTCATATCTCAATTTAAATGCTTTAAATATCCAGTTTTTAAAAAGCATACTATGTCCTCAATCTCAACAATATACGCTAAGAATATATACTAGGTGACTATTTGGAAGCCATTTTACGATGTCAGTTACTTCTAAAATAATTTACAAAGGAAGGAAGGAAAATGTTTTAACTTTGGTTGTCTTTAGATTTAGAGCTTTGGATCAAAAATCAAGTTTTGAGCAGAATGGTCTGGGGAGAAGGCTGGGATAATGATTAATAATATAATTATAAATTTATGTGAATGCCTAAATTAGTAAGACTGTTCCAGATATATTTGCCAAGCAAAGGGATTTTATTACAATACAGAAATAAGCTATGAAACCCAAAATATTTAAAATAGTTTACAATTTATGCTTGAATTAACAATATATAAGAAGAACAGAACAACTTTGAAGTAGCATATGTGACCATGTAGTATGTAGCTAATCAGAGTGGAAATAGTTATTTAATAAATGATGCTAAAATAATTAGCTGTATAAAAAATAATGATAGCAGCAGGCTTGTAGATTCCCATGTCATAGCATATGAATTCTAAATGGATTCTATAAGTACATGTAAGGTGGATACTTACAAAATTGAAAGAAAGTAAAGGTTATTAGTTAATGTTGATAAATAAAATTAATACAAGTAAAGGAAAAACTGATTTAAGTATAAAAAATTAATGATAAAAATTTAAACCAAATCCAGAAGGTAGATAACAAATTGGGAAACATTAACAATTAATAAGACAAGATTAAATAACTTAGTTTGTGAAGAACTCAGTAATAAAACAATATCATTTTGAGGAAAAATTGCAGATGACAATGAAAATTGGTAACAGTCATTCTGGAAAAAAATTTGGCTAGCCAAGCTTCAGTATGTTTCATTGTTATTCATTCTCATTCCTCATTCTAAGAATTTTGTCAAAGAAATAGACACAGGAACAAAACTTGGGAGTTGATTATTAATTACATCTTATTTAGAGAAAAGCTCGAAACAAATTTAATACATAAGCCCTCATTTGAAATGCTTTTTCTACCCTGCAGTAAAAGTATACCATTCTCCTCTAACTTCTGTAGAATACACTATTGAGAGTCCTTATTCTCAGAAAACACAAAAGAACAAGTGATAGAGAAAAGGAGTGGAGGAACATGGCAGAAAGAAGAGAGTGAAAAGATTTTTGATGACTCATCTCTGCTCATTCGTTCATTCATTCATTCTTATTCCAAACATTGAATACTTTTAGTGCCTACCAAAGGTCTAATCATTAGTGATCTATCATTCTGAAAAAAAAGTAAACAAAACTCCTGGCCACGTAGGTCAGAAGATAATCCCTACAGAATCATACGGTGGCAATTTGCTTTTTTACTTTGTTGAAAAATTGTGTCGTTCTTTGAAATACTTAAACTTGATGTGAATTTTTAAATCACTCTACCCAGTTTCAATAACAACACCCTCCCCAATATAAAAAATACAAACTCTTCTGGGATTCTGACTAGAGTTGAGTTGTGTTTATTAATAACTTCAGAAGAATTAATACTTGTATAATATCATCTCCATGGGTAGGAACAGGGCATTTCTCTGAATCTCTTCAGGTGGAATGTTAAGTCCTACTATTATTTTATTATTTTACTTATAGATGTACCTTTTCTACATCATTACATGAATTTTCATAAATGTAAAATAAAGTTAAAATATTATTAAAATAAAATAATAAAGACATTAGAAAAATTGATTAATGCAAAAAGATATTCATAAGCAATACAGGAAACACATAAAGGATAAAGGGTAAAACAAAAACATAGACATAATTGAAACTTTAGAAATTTCAATGAGTGAGATTGAAAGAGAATCATAAAATAATATATTTCTAGTATATGGCAGATAAATGTTAATAATAATCATTTAAATTCATTCTCACAGTTTGATGAGAAAATAATAGATAATCCAAAGGAAAAGATAGTAAGAAAAATCGAAATGAACAGTAAACATGAAAAGATGTTCAACCTCACTGCCAATGCAAATTAAAACAAGAAAATGGTATTTAATCAAAATATGGGCAAAAATATAAAATAGTGATAACATGATCTGCAGGCAAGAATACAAGTAAACTGGTGGTTCATGTACATTGTTGGTCATATAACTGACTGTGACCTTAGTGGAAATGGATCTACCAATATTATCAGTATTAAATACAAAAATATTAAGATTCAATCACTTCAATTTGGGGAATTTATTGTAAGGAAATAATATCAAGATAAAAATATATCAAGAGAGTTTGTGACTTTGTACTGATAAAAATGCTGTAACAATCTTAATAAAGAATTAAAGCTTTCCTGGTTAATGTGAAAGGATTAATTTGTAGAGTTAATTATCAAGTGTGATCCACTTTTTTTGTAAAACGAACAAACAACAAAAACCCTCAATTCTTGACCCCTGCCAATCTAAATGTGTGCATTTGAATATAGTACAAATGCAGATCATGTTTTAAAAGTATGTAGACCCAACTATTACTCAGGGAATTAAACATGGCTAGGGCTAGAGTGAGAGATTATTTTATTTTTTTGTCCTCAGTGCTTTAACAAATTATCATGATTTAATACTGGTTAATTTTATTTTAAATATAGTGTTCAGAATTTAAGTTGTTAGTTAAAAAGAGAACAAAACAAATTGCAATAATATATATTTTAAATTGCAACTAATCAACATATAAGTATTTGGCAAACTGACTCTTAAATGTAACAAATTTTAAAAATGCCAAATTTTAGAGGTTGTATAATTTTAGACTTTTTCAATAATTGTTTTAATACGGTCATGTTATATTGTTATTGTTGCTTACTCAGTGTATGTCATGAAAGAATTTTACAATATATTTCAGACTTGGGAATACTTCAGACTTGAGGATACGATCGTATTCACATTTTTTTTTTTTACTATTATTACTTTGTATCTCTGGTTTAATATATCCACAGGTATCCTTTTCCTCCTCTTCCTATAATAACATAGCCAATTAAACAATTCAACAGAGCTGTTTGGTAAAAGACATTTTAAACAAATATGATTTTCTCTGTGTGTCTGTATACATACCTATTTTCTCTGAAATGATTCTCTGGAAAGATCAAGTAATATTTCAAGTAGGTAGATTGAATGAGGAGGTATTTGAAATTAAATGTGAATAAATTAGGTACCTTTCCAAATGGTGGACATATCCTGCTTTTTAAAAAATGTTTACTTATTTATTTTGGAGAGAGAGAGAGAGAGAGACAGAGAGAGAGAACACAAGCAGGAGAGGGCCAGAGAGACTGGGAGAAAGAGAATCTGAAGCATGCCTCAGCCTCCACGCTGTCAGTGAGAAGCCCAACTTGGGGCCAAACTCATGAACTGTGAGATCATGACTTGAGCGAAAGTCAGAAACTTAATCTACCGAACCACCCAGGTGCCCCAGATATAGCCTGTTCTTTAAGAAAAATATCTTTTAAGCTTATTATGTTATTCTCTCAGTAATCAATTGGGGGAAAGGGGGAGGACCTAGAAACCATATATTTATCTGTCCACATTTGTTTACTAAGGAGACCAGGATTATTTAGTTTCTGTTGCTTTGTTTTAATTTAACTATGATTAATTTCTCCATAAAATCAATAATCAGTTATCCTTCATAGATCAAACTGATTAGAATTATGGTTTGCAAATACTGTGGTTTCAAGAAGCTTTTGATTCTTTGGGTTATACTGATTAATATTTATAGAATTAGAAATGAATTATTTTTGTTAAATCATAAAATGACAATATAAACACACTACATGGTAATATAAATAACCTAATTATTATAGAAAATTTATTTTCAAAAAAATAGAGAAATGTTGATTTTGTAGTTATCTGCAAATATTTTGAATATCTGATTTAGAAGAGTACTGGGAAGAATGTATGCATTCTTCAGTTTACTGGGAAAACAAGATTATACCTTTGTGGGAAAATAAGAGCAAAAAAGTAAAATAATATTTTGGTATCATTATGAAAATAATTTTGACATTATAGACTTCATAAATAGGTCTCGAGTTCCCTCAAAGGGTCACAAGACCACACTCTGAGACTACTGACTGAGAATATCCATTTAGTAACATGTATAACTACACTGAAGGAAAGAAATAGACTGCATGTATATGATTAAATTATATAATCTAGATAGAGAATTCATGCAATCTAGCCCACTGGAATGCACTGATTCTTTCTAAATGAGATGAACTGGGCTGTTTCCATATGGGTTATATAGAAATAGAAATAGAATAGAATAGAAATCGAATAGAAATAATTGACATTGCTGGAAGACTGCTTCTCAGGATCAATGTTATGAATAATTCTAACAGTTTCTTCACTTCCCTTTATTTTCAGAATTCTGGAAAGGACCATCCAGTTATCAAAGTTATTTGTGGTGCCCTAGCTTTCTATGAGTGAGGGAAGATAATTTCTGTCCTCTTTTCTTTCCATGTCTAGAGTCTTAACATTCTCTACAATTAAGAAAAGAGTTGAAATAGCAAAACTAAGACAAGTGTGCACTACTATTTTTCCTGGACAAAAGGTAGCTAAGCGCTAGGTCTGAATAGTAACATCATGTTGACATTAATTCTAAATCATACCTAGGAGATTGTCAAGTGTTAAGGGGTTGTAGAAAACTGCAAAGCAGTATGCACTTTACTGGATAAAGACAAAAAATTAAGGCTTTAACAATGAACAAATTATTTCACATTATCCAAATTAATATTTCATAAAGAACTACCTTTTAAAGCCCTTGATTATACTGAATCCCAAGATATCATTAAACACATCATTAAACACATTATGGCAGAATTTAAAGTTAATTGTTGTGATCCTGACCTCCAAGTCATTGTCCATGAGGAAGGTAACACTTTCTACCCTAAACATTTGTCAACTGTTTCATTCTCTGTAATCACCCATCTTCTAAAATAGATGTTATTTGATAGGAAGAAACTTGAAGTAAAAAGTTCTTTGTTTGTATATCACTATTCATATTTAAAAGTTAGGAGCTTTCAACAGATCCTTTGAGTGGCATATTTGTTGGAATGTGGTAAGCCCTGACTTTGCAGACTCTTTTTTAATGGTAAGTCTCCAATGAGAACACATGCTTAATCGAAAAGAAGGTCAGAGATCCTTTAACATGCACTAGAAAGGTCATTCTAACACCAGCAATTTTGAAGAGAACCGAAGAAGTAATTAAGCTGCCAATAATTATAGAAGACTCTTACAGAATAAATTGCCCTTGACCTCTACTTATTTTGGTCGGGAAAAATCTTACAGCATTTTATTTTTATCTGTGGCTACTACTGCAAGTTAATTTTTTTCTTTCATGCTAGAATAAAGTCAGGGCAGAAAAATGATATACTGAGGAAAGAACAATGGCTGACATCTGTAATATGCACTTAATTTTAAAATGTAGATCCACAATTAAAAATCCTAGAGATATCAGTGTTGTTTTGTCATATGACCCCTACACTCTTTGGAACCTATTCAGATCTCCCTCAATGGACATTGTACAATGGTAGCCATTAACATACTCTTCTACTTGTATTAGCTATAAATAGTTGTAAAGTGCCTGCTTTTATTTCTCTTAAAGTCATTGAGAGTTCTTAGAAAGTCAGAATTTAAGTGTTTTTATTATTTTATTAAAATATTAATTTTAAAAGCTATTTGAAATAAGTGTTTAGTAATTTTGAATTTCAAGTAAGATTAGAGGTATCTGTCAGGGAAGAATAAAAAATAAAGTAAGAGGCATTTGGGAAGGGGAGTTATATATAGTTTGGAATAACATATTTGCTATAATAATTTTATTATCATTGAAATTGAATTTATTTTAAAATGACAAATACCATTCCAGTTAAGTATTAAGGAAGATATTAGTTTTTTATTTGTTTGTTTGATTTTCCAAAGAGAACATGGGTTAAGCATAGTTGAAAGCCCTCAATTTAGATAATTACATTTTTTTTGTTTTAAATGATGGGTCATCAGAAGTCTCTGTAAGAATAACTTACTAAAATTAAGATTCTTTTAAGCTCAAAAATTCTAAGATATCTAGCCAAATATTAATCACTAAATCTGGGTGATGGGTATAAGGGAGTTCATTCAATTCTCCTTTCTTTGAAATGTTTGGAATTTTTTGTTAAAAAAGTTATGTGATGATGGCCTACAATAGCTGAATAACTTGAAATAGCCCATGATGAAAAAGATATGTCAGAGGTATAAAACTATTTTGGCAGGAGGAGTGAAAATTCACAGATATGCTTCTTTTAAAACATTTTTTAAAAGTAATTAAAAGTAATCACCAATTTTGTGATTAAGGATGAGAAATATCTATGCCAGTACCTGTAACATAATGGGTACAATTTAGTGGAGGGACAGAGAGATATAGGAAAGGATGGAAATGCACATTAGGTCTGGGACAGGTGAGACTGCATTAGGAGATAGGGAGAGAAATAAGCAGAGAAAAAGTGAAGCACACAAGCACAGACTAGAACAGAGAAAAAACAAAGAATGAGGGTTAATCTCATAGGGAGAAAGAGGTCCACAAAAAGAGGTTAATAACTACCTAAAACTACCTAATACACAAAGAGAAATCAACTGTTTTAAGACCTGACATCACTTATCTAGTAGTCAAAGTTGCCTCTTACTAGATTCCTGTCCCAGTTTACTGGTAGTCTTCCTCCTTAACTTCTTTCTTCTTTTACCTCCAATACAATTTTCTAGAGACATTTGGCAATTTTCTAGATTATGAGAGAACTAAAGCTGAATAAATTCTTGAAATGAGGAATCCTGGGTACAAATCCATTTGTTTATTTTTAAGGAAAGCCTTAAAGGGGGGTGGGGGCGGGGGGAGGCTATAGAAGTGTAAACATTTGGGAAATTTTTCTTCAGGTTGAGTGAAATTAAGCACAGAACCTCATGCTCTGGGTCAGTTTTTGGTAGGTCCTTTCAAGAATTAGGTTCCTATAAATGATGAGATGAAAAATAGATTTTCATAGAACTGAAAGTCTGGCCAGTGATTTGTTCTTGTTTTTTTTTTTTCTGGAGTGTTCTTCAACACAAAAAATCAAATTCTCTGCTGATACCAATTTAGTGTCCTACAAGTCAATTCAATTCTGACACTAATTCTACTAGTAGAGTTAGTACAGACCCCACAGATTAAATCATAGTCCCACTGCTTCTACTTCACATACCAGTCCCAAGTCTCAGGTTGTCACTGGTACTTCTGGCCATTCAGCTATAAATTGGGGGTTCCAAAGAGTCGCTTCTCAGGTTCCAGATTTTGCTGGAATGGCTCACAGAACTCTATTTACATTTAGTGATTTATCAGGAACAGCTAAATGGGAGAGACGCATAGGACAAAGTATGGGGGATCAGAGAGGCATAAAGCTTCCAAGCCCTCTTTGGGCACGTCATCCTGTAAGCACTTTGATGTGTTCACCAACCCTGAAACTCAGCTCATCTCATTATTCAAGGTTTTCCAGTCCCACCCCTACTTTCCCAGAGGTGGAGCTGAAAATTCCAGTCCTCTAATGGGACCAGCCCTATCCTGAGGCTATCTAGAAACCCCTCTAAATAAACTCATTAGCATAAACTCATGTGTTCAAAAGGAATTCCTTATGATTAACAAAAGGCACTCCAAGGCTCCTTTAAAAGCTCTTAGCTAGGAAAAGGGACAAAGCCAGAATACATTTCTTATTTTGTCACATTTTTTAGGGAATGTTTTTAAAATAAAAATATTGCAAATTTAAATAATTAAAACAGTATAGTTTGTGAATAATTACAACCAATTAATCTCTAAAGTAATGCGTTTTACAGTGGTTGAATATCTACTACTTTAATTATCACATTACCTTGATGGATTTATGCTCTACAAAAAGCATTCTCTATCATATTTTTGCCAGGCAGAGAACCAATTCCTAACTCAGTTTCAGGTGCTTTTTGCTGGAAAATCAAAGGAAAGATTTCTTTATTTAGGAAGGTGGCAACTTGGGAAGACAGGACTAGCATCTCAAGGACCATCTTTCCCTGTCCAAGGGAAGCTGGAGGGTTTTAAAGGATAAGGCACAGGAAAAGGGAGGCGGGGTAGTGTACAAGAGAAAGGGGTGCCTAGGCAGTTGGTTTTATGTCAACTAGACCCTGAAAAGACTTGCTGGCATCTGTGCCGGCTGTTTGTCAATGTAATCAGGCCTTATTTTTTGGGAAAATTTGGTCCTCCATTCCTCAAGGCCAGTGGTCTCCAAATCTCAAGGAAAGTAAACTAGTTCGCCCCAAACCAAAGGATTTAGGTTAGCAAGCAAGGAGTGCATACGTTTGAAGTAAGGTAACCCTTAAGATGGGTCAAAGTGCTGTTACAATATGTCCTGCTTGGAATTTCACTGGGTCTGTTGGTATGAACCTGTTTAAAAGTTTAAGTTTTAGTCATGATTCTTCTTTTGTAGAAGAAATAATTTGTTCCTATATTTTCAATTATCTTTTCCCTTACCTTTGGTTTTATTGCTAATCCCTCTGTAGTTAATATACATTATTCAATCTAAAGATTTCCTCCAAATAAAGGGAATTATTTCTCCTTTGCCCCCATTTTTTAGAATCCCTATTTGATTAATCAATTCATCTATTTTTAAGTTGAACAGACCTCTCTGAGGAAGGCAGGACTAAATCATATGACACATTCTCTATGACTACCATTTGTGCTAAACATGAAGAAGGCTGTCTTAACAGTACTTCAGGACAGGTCACTCCTTTTTCTCCTCCATTCCTCCCTCTTCCCCTTCCTCCCCCTCTCCATTCTTCCCTCCTATCTTCACTGTCTTCTTTCATCTTCCTTATTTTTTTCTTGCCTCTTTCTTTCTTTTCTTACTCTTTCAGGCTTTCTCCCTTCCTTTCTGACTCTCATCTCTCTGCCAGTTATGGTTTTTGTTTTGTTTTGTTTTTGTTTGTTGTTGTTGTTGTTGTTTTTATTGCTGCATAGCTAACTTGCTCAGACTCAATGGTATGAAACAATAACCATTTCAGTATGCTCACTATTGTGTAGGTCAGGAATTCAGGAAGGGCATAATAGTGATGACTTGTCTCATTTCCACAATTTCTGGAGCCCTAGCTAGAAAGTTTCAAATGACTGGAAGCTAGGATAACCTAGAGATTTTTTTAACTATCTTGTCTGGCATCTATATTGGTATGACTCAAGTTGTCCATGCTTGGGATTAAATGCCCATCATGTGGCCTCTCTGTATGGTGTGGCTTCCTCTCAGTATGGAGACTTTAAGATAAACTTCCTACAGGTTGTCTCAGGACTGCAAGAGTGAGTGTTCTAGCAACATGACTGAAGATGAATGCAGTTTTATGACCTTGCTGCAGAACTCGCATAGCATCACTTCTGCCACATTCTCCTCAGTAAGGCCGTTGGTCATAAGCTCACTCTGATTCATCGAGAGGAAATAAAGACCCCACTTCTCTATGAGAGAAGGGTCAACAAAATCACAATCATATTTTATAACTGCTGTACTTCCTTTCTTTGAAGAGACTTGGAACTTCCTCTTCACATCTACCTATGCATGTAACTGGCTATGAGAATATATTCAGTGAAGCCTGAACTAGTATTCTGTACCAAATGGAAACCATTAACTCATTTATTTCTGGGAAGTGAAATATCTTGTTCAAGTGAGAGGTTAATAAATAAGCCTACTGATCTGAGAATCAGTACATTTCAATTGTATTCTATTTTTTAAATATTTATTTATTTTCTCATATATTTTTAGAGAGAGTGGATGGGGAGATGCACGGGGGACAGAGAGAGAGAGAGAAGGAGAGAATATTAAGCAGGCTCTATGCCTGGCACGGAGCCCAACATGGGGCTCAATCTCACAACCCTGAGATCATGACCTGAGCCAAAGTCAAGAGTCAGGTGCTTAACTGACTGAGCCACTCAGGTGCCCCTCAGTTGTATTCTTTTTAAACACTCAGGTATATTAATAGTGAAATAGGGTAGCATTTAAACAGGTTGGCATCAATAGGGAAACATTGTTCTGAACCTGTGATATAAATGTTCTGGCTTCACTGAAGTTGCTTTCTCAATGGGCCTCATTTCCCATAATCTGGATTGGGAGGTCCTACTTCATTCAAAGGAAGTGTCATGCAAGAACATCGAGCTCACACAATTGAACCACTGTTCCATAATAAAAAGGAAGGAAGGAAGGGAGGGAGGGAGGGAGGGAGGGGAAAAAAGGCAACACTAAATGGGCTGAATCAAAAAGAGGATTACCAGAAAACATTTTTTTCCTTATTTCAACTGGGAATGGCCTACCTGGCATGTTTCAGAGACTAGCCACATGTGTTGTATCACTAAATAGAGACATAACAGCAAAACTCCCAACATCATTTAGACACTGTAGATTTCTCAGTTCAGTGATTTTGATGTTGATGGAGACAGACTTCCCTTGAAAGTGCAATGATCTGCATGCTTTTTGATCAGTGTCTTGGTGCAGATTAATATTACTTCACACGAAACTACAAGACCCTGTTCCTCTGTTTGTGGAATAATTTTACACACATGGGCTTTCCAAAGATTTAATATGGGTCTTATTAATGAACGATAACTACTTATGGTTATAATGCCTGCCTGATAGTGGTGCATATAGATTTATCTGTATGAGAAAGGTTTGTTTTCTGTAGCATTTCAAACAAGTGTACTAGGTACTTAGGTGACATGTCTGTCACTTCAAACATATTAGTATTGAAATTGTAGCACTTCACAATTGAAGTGTATTACACACTTGAGATACAGTAAACTACTGTATTTGAATTGAATCATACAATCATAGATATTAGAGCCAGAAAAGACCTATTAGGTTATCATGTCCATCTACTGCCATTTGGCATTGTTATTTACAATACATTATTGGATCTAGAGTTAAATGTCTCAACAATAGACCTCCTACCACTGTGCCAAGAATATTTTCTTTTATTGTCTAAAGGACTTGCTCATTGAAACAGTTTTTTTCCCTTAAATTCAGCTGAAATTTATTTTTTGCTCAATTTCACTCCAATGTTGTCATACCTCAATCCTCATTCTATAGCCTTACTTCTGCATTATCTCTTGCAGTGGCACTGTTTTAAAGACTGATTCATTTAAAGGCCATACTTTAAACTTCAAAATTGCAATTTCTTCTCTGCCCAAATCCTATGATGTTTTAGGTTGGCTTTCCCCAGATATGGACACTAAGCCAGGATATGACTGTAAATAGTTTATTTGAATATGGTCCAGGAACATGTGGGAGGTAATTGAAAAAGAGAGACAAGAAAGAGACAAAAGCCAATAAAGGATGAATGATCATTACCAATACCATTGTGGGTAACTGGGTCATACCTCCTCTATGGATATTGATGATTTTTATAGCATACTTCCCAAGAGTTATTTCTCTGATACACAAGGAAGCTGAATTATTATATTAATGTAATAACATGCTTCTCAAAACATTTAGTTTAACCAACATAATTCATTCTTTTTAATTCTTTTACCCAGAAACATCCAAAATTCTGACACATTTTAGGATGAGAGATTTTCAGGCTGGCCTGTTTTTCTTAGGATAAAATAATCGAGGTTTTAAAATATTTAATAACATTTGAAATATATGTCTTTGGTCATGTATTTGAGAAATCATTTTTATTTAAAAAATAATTTCATAAACTTGGAAGTTCTCTGGAAAACTTGTAGAATTTCATTAACCTCATCTCTTCAGTTTTACCTATTTATGGAATTTAATGACATATACAAAACATTGTCTACAAGTAACTTAATGGAGGAGTGAGAAATAGGTAAAATATTCAAAGTAACTAAAATTTACAGTTAATGGCTTATTTATAAAATTTATGGGCTTTACTCTCACAGGAAACTCCCAGTTTTCACTCAGAGTCTCTGGTCTTAAACTGAAAATAGTTATAGCTGGAATAGTCATCTGATATCCAATCCTCCCATAGATTACCAGCAACAAAGTACAAAGATGAGAACAAATAGATATAGCTTCCATAAATGATTATAGTTGATAGACTAGTGGTTCTCTATATCTCTGGGATTATCAGAAACTTGAGACACAATGCCAGAATTTCTGATTCAGCAGAACTGAATTCATCCCTGAGAATTTATATTTTTCACAAATTTCCAGCTGATGCTTTTGGTCTAGAAACTCCATGTTGAGTATCACTGAGATAGCAAAGGGGAGGAAAATTACAGAAACTTTGAAAAGTTTTAATTTTTCATGACTGAATAGAGGAAAGCCCTATACAAAAAACAAAAACAAAAACAAAAACAAACAAACAAAAAAAACAAAGCAAAAGTAGGATGGGACCATTAAATCTAGGGGAAACTTTCCTGCTCATATCAGCAGATTCTGTGGTCGTAATCATATTGTACAGAGTAAAATAATACCTAGAGTTAACTCTAACTTATCAAGAAAGAAAAAAAAATGCATTAAAAAGTCATGAAATAAGGGTGCCTGGTGGCTCAGCTGTTTGAGCATCCAACTCTTGACTTTTGCTCAGGATATGATCTCACGGTTTGTGAGACTGCATTTTGAATCCCTACTTAGGATTCTTTCTTCCTTTTTTTTTTTTTTTAATTTTTATTTATTTCTAAGAGAGAGAGAGAGAGAGACAGCGTGAGCAGGGGAGGGTCAGAGAGAGAGGGAGTCACAGACTCTGAAACAGGCTCTAGGCTCTGAGCTGGCAGTCAGCACAGAGCCTGACCCGGGGCTCGAACCCACGAACCGCGAGATCAGGACCTAAGAGAAAGTCTTAGGTCTGACTAAGCCATCCAGGTGCCCCTCTTTCTCCCTTTCTCTCTGCCCCTCCTGTGCTCTTGCTCTGTCTCTCTGTCTCTCAAAATAAATAAATATTAAAAAACCTCATGAAATAGTTATTCTTTTCAAAAATATATCCATCTAATGTAATTTAGCTAATAAGGAGTCTTTCTCAGTAAGAGGATAAAGTATTAATTATCTAGAAAATTTCATCTATCCAAAATAAGTCATTACTCAAGTGTCCTCTGTGATAGGCTGAATAATAGGCCCTCCCAATCTAATTAATCTAATGTTCTAATCTCTAAAACCTAAGAATATTGCCATATATGGGTAAAGAAACTGCAGATGTCATTAAGGAAAAGATCTTAAAATGAGATTATCCTGGAATATCTGGATTGGCTCATATGGTCAAAAGGGTTTTAAAATAGGGAAAAAAGAAGATTAAGAATGAATAGAAGCATCATGACAGTGCAAGAGATCAGAAAAATGCAACCACAAGCCAAGGAATGGGGACAGCCTCTAAAAGCTGAAAAGATGGGTCATTGGGGTGGCTCAGTCCGTGAAGCCTCCGACTTTGGCTCAGGTCATGGTCTCACAGTTCATGGGTTCATGCCCTGCATTGGGTGGGTTCTATGCTGACAGCTCAGAGCCTGGAGCCTGCTTGAGATTCTGTGTCTCCTTCTCTCTCTGCCCCTCCCCTCACTTGTACTCTGTCTCTCTCTCAAAAATAAATAGACATTAAAAAAAAAAAAAAAAACTGAGAAGGGCAAGAAAATGGTTCCCTTCTGAGACTTCAGAAGGAACTGACCTTGCAGATACCTTGATTTTAGCTCTAAAAGAGTCATCTCTTCTGACCTCCAGAACTGTGAGACAATCAATTTGGGTTGTTTTAAGACTTTCTGCAGTAATTTTGTACAGCACCAATAAGGAAACTGTTACATGCTGTGAAGTTAAACTTTTCCTTTATTATCATTTTTTTTTTACATAATGTGACTCTATCAACATTAGGCTTCTCACATCTTATTTGTGTGTGCATATATATAGGTATGCTATAGCACAAGTCTAAGGCAGAACATAGTAGAACTTGCCACAGGAAAAGTAGGAAGCAATTAAGTCAAAAAGGCTTTGTGCAGGATACTAAGGAGGCTTTTGGGTTTTCTGTTTATTTGTTTAATTAAACAAGATAGGATTCTAGGGACTGTACTAAATGAAGGGGTAGCAAACATGTTATGAAGAGGACCGTGTAGTAAATATTTTAGGCTTTGAAGGCCAACAGGCAAAATGGAGATTATCATATGAGTACTTAACTAACAAGAGAAAACAAATATCCACAGATATTTTACTGATGAAATTTCAAAAATAATTGAGCATAATTTTTATTTTTTAAAGTTTATTTATTTATTTTGAGAGAGAACGAGGGCTAGAGAGACAGAGAAGGAGAGAGAGACAGAAAGAGAGAGCCCGAAGGGGAGGAACAGGAAGAGTAGAAGAGAGTGAATCTAAACAGGCTCCATGCTGTCAGCACAGAGCCAGTCTCACAGCTCCATCCCATGAGCTCTGAGAAAATGGCTTCAGCCAACATCAAGAGTCAGAACTTTAACTGACTGAGCCACCCACATGCTTCGAGTATATTTTTCTTTAACATAATTTTTTTGGCATAGGTATACTAATGAGATAAATAGAATTATTTTTCTCAGGTACTTAATCCAGGCTCAGAGTTAATGTTCTCTGTGAGAATCAATTGCAAATTGTGCAAATTATGTGTCAATGTTGATAAGCAAGCTAACTTGCATGTTATAAATTTGTTTGAATATGGCTTCAAGTTTCTGTGGTTTCATCTTGTTGAGTCATTTCATCTGTGATTGCTATCTATTTGCTCAGATCTCTGTATTTCATTGTATTTTGAATTACCTTTGCCTTCAATGGCTTCTAATTTAATTTTTTAAATTATTAGTTAATAAAAGTTGAATACAGTTATTTTTAAATTTAGCCTTTTGTGGCTCTTGTAGACAATGCTCCTATAAACATCAGGGTGCATGTATCCCTTTGAATTAATATTTTTGTATTTTCTAGTAAATACCTCTTACAAAACAAGAAATTTGGAGGTAAGACATTCTAGGGTTTCAGAATTTAGTGTCATAACTATGCACCCGCTTTTTCAATGTTTCTTCACAGTTGTCTTTAGCATTCTGGCTTTGACCACACACCCTGTTTTAGTTACAGGCATCACTGTTTCACTTGGACCCATAAAAGTCAGAAAAAGGTAATCTGTCATATCTTATTCTTTTTTCTTTAAATCAGAGAAAATACCTTTTCCACAAATTTCCTAGAGGTCACAGTTTATTTTTTTTAATTTAAAAATATACGAGTGATTTCATATAAATAGCAAATATTTAGTAGATCTTTCATAGGTGCACTGGGTGAACACATTTTTTTGCTTCTGTTTCTATGAGTGTGTATTTAGTTAGAAGGCCATAGTAGTCACCAGAAGTGACTAGTGAAGGAAGGGAAAGAGAAGAGAATAGGAGGGATTAGTAAGGATAGTCCAGGAAGCAGAGGCAACAGAGACAGACTTCACTGCCTGATATGAAAGTTTTCTCTGTTTTGGACTTCAAACCACACCTTATGCTTAAAATATTCTTTACATTTTAATTTACTAAAATTTAAATTGGCTATTATCCAGTAAAGCACTTTAGAATTCCATTTCTCCCATAAGATAATCCTATTCTAAAGGAAAAGGAAGAATTAATTTCCATTTGATCTTTGTCTAAATAATATGTTCCCCCTTCCTCCTTGCAAATCATCTACTAAATGCATTCACAATTTATAATGAAATTTTTTTCATTAGTTTTATTTATTTAGTCTGCTCTTTCTAGTTTGATATCTGGCACATAGATTGTTACAATAGTCTTCTATCTGCTTTTATTTCCATGATTACCATCTTTAATTCACCCTGCAAACCTGTGCTTAATTAATCTTTGTAAAAGACCATTACTTTGGTGCAGCTCTTCTCAATGACTCTTAAAATTCTTAAAACAGTTGATAGCTTCTAGCTCAGGGTCTTTCTCATGAAAACTGGTTCCTTTTTCAGTGTTTTCCATCTTAGGAAATGGAACTCAAATGTAACAGCTCAAATCAGAAACCTGTCTTTTTTATATTTTTTTATATTTATATTTACTTTTTTAACAAATAGTTTATTGTCAAATTGGTTTCCATATAACACCCAGTGCTCACCCCCACAAGTGCCCTCCTCCATGCCCATCTCCCCCCTCCCCCCCACATCCATCAGTCCTCAGTTTGTTTCTCAGCATTCAAGAGTCTCTCATGGTTTGCCTCTCTCCCTTTCCCCCACCATTTCCCCCCTTCTTCTCCCCCATGGTCCTCAGTTAAGTTCCTCCTAATTCTCCTATACATGCAAACATGTGATATTTGTCCTTCTCTGCCTGACTTATTTCACTAAGCATAACACCCTCAAGGTCCATCCATGTTGCTACACATGGCCAGATTTCATTGTTTCTCATTGCCATATAGTATTCCATGGTATAGATAAACCACATCTTCTTGATCCATTCATCTGTTGATGGACACTTAGGCTCTTTCCATGTTTTAGCTATTGTGGAGAGTGCTGCTATGAACATTGGGGTACATGTGCTCCTGTGCCTCAGCATTTCTGTATCCCTTGGGTAAATTCCTAGCAGTGCTATTGCTGGGTCATAGGGGAGTTCTATTGTTAATTTTTTGAGGAACCTCCACACTGTTTTCCGGAGGGGCTGCACCAGTTTACATTCCCACCAACAGTGTAGGAGGGTGCCTGTTTCTCCACATCCTCGCCAGCATCTAGAGTTCTCTGATTGGCTCATTTTAGCGACTCTGACTGGTGTAAGGTCGTATCTCAGTGTGGTTTTGATTTGTATTTCCCTGATGAGGAGGGATGCTGAGCATCGTTTCATGTATCTGTTGGCCATCGGGATGTCCTCTTTGGAGAAGTGTCTGTTCCTATCTTCTGCCCATTTCTTCACTGGGTTGTTTGTTTTTTGGGTGTGTAGTTTGGTGAGTTCCTTATAGATTTTGGATATTAACCCTTTATCTGATATGTCATTTGCAACTATCTTTTCCCATTCCATTGTTTTGTGGGTTGTTTCTTTTGCTGTGCAGAAGCTTTTAATCTTGATGACATCCCAATTGTTTATTTTTGCTCTTGATTCCCTTGTTTTTGGGGCGTGTCAAGTAAGAAGTTGCTGCGGTGGACGTCAAGGAGGTTGAGAAACCTGTCTTTATTAATATCTCCTTAAAACTTATCTACTACCCAACTGTTTTCAAGTCCCCTTAGCTTTCTTTACTAAGTATCTTTTAAATCTGTTTATTTCTTTCAAATTTTATTGCAGCTATGCTAGTATAGACTGCAGTCATTCCTGGTTTAGGTACTGCAAAAACCAAGTAACTGCTCTACCTCACCTATTCTTGCCTTTGATCTGTAAATATACCCTTTACATACAACTAAAAGAATCTTTTTAAAAATATATTTCTAGGGGTGCCTGGTGGCTCAGTTGGTTGATTAAGCATCTGACTTGATTTTGGCTTGGGTCATAATCACAGGGTTTGTGAGTTTGAGCCCCACGTCATGCTCTGAGCAGAAAGGATGTAGCTTGCTTGGGTTCTCTGCTCCTCTTCTGCTTGTGCTTGTTGTCTCTCTCTCAAAATAAAGAAATAAATTTTCAAAAAGTATATTTCTAATCATATGGTTATCTTCTCCCTTCCTCCTAATGCTCTGTCCCCTTTCTCTGTTTCTTTTTATTTTATTTCATTTTAGTTTTAAAAGTTTATTTATTTTTGAGAGATAGAGAGACAGAGTGCGAACAGGGGAGGGGCAGAGAGAGAAGGAGACAAAGAATCTGAAGCAGGCTTTAGTCTCTGAGCTGTCAACACAGAGCCCAACATGGGCCTCCAACTCATGAACTGTGAGATCATGACCTGAGCTGAAGTCAGTCGCTTAACCTACTGAGCCACCCAGATGCCCTACCTTTCTCTGTTTCTTAAAGTCTTGTGGTTTCCTAAGGCTCTTGAGACAAAGACCAAATTTCTGCACTTGAAATTTGGCACAAGCTACAAGACTTAAATCTTTTTTTCCCAAGATCTTCTTGAATTATATCTCTCTTTATCTTCTAGCCATAGTGGTCCTTGGTGTCTTCTTTATTTAAAGAAGTATTAGTCATTCTTTAGATGTCTCAAATTAATTCCCTAAGGATGCTTTCTTCAGCCTTCCTATGTAACTCAGAATTCTGTTATTTACTTTTATATCACTATGTATCTTTTATTTGCCATAGTCATAATTTTATATTTTTAGGTATATTTTATTTTTATTCAATATTTTGCTTTATGAAAGAAGGAATTGTGTCTGCTTCTGTGTATATATTTGATACATATTTCTGAATAACTGAAGAGAAGTAGGGTCTTTGTCCTAGGCAGAGTAAATTCTAATCATATTTGTCAACATTTTAAGGTCACTCATAATTCACTACTCTTTTTTTGTTTTTAATGTTTTATTTATTTCTAGGAGAGAGAGAGAGACAGCGTGAGCAGGGGAGGGTCAGAGAGAGAAGTAGTCACAGACTGAAACAGGCTCCAGGCTCTGAGCTGGCAGTCAGCACAGAGCCCGACACGGGGCTGGAACTGACGAACCGCGAGATCATGACCTAAGCTAAAGTCGGACGCTTAACCGATGAAGCCACCCAGGCGCCCCTCATAATTCACTACTCTTACCTTTCTTATCTTCTTGTTAGACATAAAATAACATTTGAGATGACCAGAAGAGTTTTTGTTTGCCCCTGAGGTTAAAAACAGCTCTTCCAGGTTAAAAAGGATGTATGAATATTCTATATAAAAAGGCAAGGATGGAAACCTACAGCTCTGGGTTTGTCTTGTGATCTTCAGAGGTTTACAAACTACTTTTGAAAAAAGAGGAACAGCGTCATAGAGCTGGCAATACATGATGGCCAAAACAATGCTTTGTAAATGAAAGTTCCCTAAATGATATTAATTAAGATTATTTTTCTGACCAAACTCAATAGAATTTTTAAAATGTTACAGAATGCTCACTATTAAGATACATTTTTTGGATTGGTAATATCAGTTCTTAGTATTTCTGCAGTAAATTAAAATACTAATTCTAGCTCCTATCTATATTTAGATTCGTCATGTTGAGATCGTCTTCATACTAAGCAATGGTCTTAGAGCCTGGGTGGGGGAGATTTTTGTTATTCCACAAGAGAACATGCAAATGGAGAGAATCAGAACAAAAACAACTGACATGGGGACAAAAGCAGCACATTGTGTGGTGAAACCTCAGAATGTTTATCTCATTTGGTATTGGGAAAATTAGAGCTGGAATAAATTTAATGAAAGGTAAATATCAGGAGAAAAGGGAAATTATCTTCCCTGTTGAGTAAGAGACAACTTTAGACTGAGGTAGAACATTAATTGTTCTTGCTAACTTCATAGGAAAGAAGTAGAATGTGGCTGCTTATGAGATCAAGTGATGAATTTGTATTTTTATCATTGCAACTTCAGAATAACTTAATTGATTAGTCATATTCTCTTGTGTTAAATTTGCTACAGTGATCTTCCATTGCTCATACTGGATTTAAGTCCTAGAATTTATTTCCATTCTCTACTTCATTTTCTGGTCTGCTTGGGGTGGCTCTATCCTCAAAATCAGAAGAATGTAAGGGGTCAGTCCTCAGAGTTGAACAGTTACTTCTTTGGGAGTATTTTCTTGCCTCAAAGCAAAGACTTGGGTCGTGATAAGATTTTCTTTAAAAAAATGGGATTCTTTGCAAAAATCAGACATGCTAAGTAAAATAAAGAAGAACTTGGAAATGCTAAATTTTTTATATGAATATAATTTACATTTCTGTATCTATTGTTATAATAATATGCCAATATAAATGACTTCTTGCCACTTTTATCTTTTTATAATAAATTTTAATTTTTTAATGTTTACTTTTGAGAACAATAGACAGAGTACAAACAGGGGAGGGGCAGAGAAAGAGGCAAACACAGGACTGGAAGTAGACTTCAGGCTCTGAGCTGCCAACACAGAGCCCGATGTGGGGCTTGAACTCATGAACTGTGAAATCATGACCTGAGCCAAAGTCAGACGCCTAACCGACTGAGCCACCCAGGCACCCAACCACTTACTTACTCTTAAATTGAGATGCTCAAAACAGCTGCCCCTCTATATCCTAGCAATAAGACTATGGGCCATTGTTAAAAGGAAGCTTAAATTTGGAGGAATAGACCTCAAGCAAGTGTATCTGGATCAGCCTACTGATTGGTAAATAGTGCTAAATAGGGTTGGGGCTGGTAGGATGATAACAACTTATTATGATCCTGATATCTAAACCATGGACAATGCAAATCTCATTTGAAGACTTTTAGCCACTTTATTCCTTACTAGAGGGATTGCCTATTTTTCCTGACTCTCTCTGGGAGACTAGTCGCACAGGAGCCTGAATTAGGCTTTAATCAGCATGTGACTAAGGGTGAAAAGAAGTCCTTTAGTAAGCTATTAAGGCAAATTTTACTCTTACTTTCTTGATGGTGCTAAGACTTCTGGGAGGAAAGAATATAAAGATTAGGCTACCTTAGGGGCACCTAGGTGGCTTAGTCGGTTGAGCGTCTGACTTTCGCTTAGGTCATGATCTTGCGGTTAGTGGGTTTGAGCCCCGCATCGGGCTCTGTGCTGACTGCCAGCTCAGAGCCTGGAGCCTGTTTCAGTTTGTGACTCCCTCTCTCTCTGACCCTCCCCTGCTCACTCTGTCTTTCTCTCTCTCTCCTAGAAATTAAAAAAAAAAAAGATTCGGCTACCTTAGACATTTTAGGCAAGTGAAATTATCAAAATATTTTGCTTTTTGTTTTCATTTTTCAAATTTTGATATAATTTTGAATTTCTTAAATTTTAATGTATGTAATGTGTAGAATGGAAATAATGGGTCTTTGATACTAGGCTAAATATAATACTCTCAAACAGAAATAATGCATATATGTAAATACATGTGGAGTCTGTAAGAGATCCATTCTGAAGTAAGGTGAATTTGACAAGTTAAAGAATTATTTTTTTCTTGAAAAATAAAAACTAGACAACTGGCTACAAAAGATACTGATATATAGTTAAATAAGGTGCAAATGATAGTTTCTACTGGTATCTGTATCATAGCTCACATAGCAAAAGTACAGAAAATTTTTGTACTTTCTGAGGAAATTGCAGCATATTTTATGTGTATTTTCCCATAGAAGTGTAGTTAATATAAATTTGTCTTATTCAGCAGCTACTTTACCATGTGCCTACTATGCATATGGCCCTGTGCAGTGATTGGGGGTTTATTTAAAGAGAAATGAAGACAAAGTGCGAGCAGTCAAGTGAGGCAGATGGCTCAGTAGATAAATAAGTACATTACAACTTAAGATCTATAATACAGATCTTGAATGAATTTTGAAAAAGTGCAATGAGAGGGTCCTCATGTGGCCTTGGAGTAAAGACTGCGTCCAGGAAATGGTTGGAGCTATCCTGGGTGGTAGATGAAAGTTTACTACATAGAGATGGGAATACCCAGTGAAGGCTGAGCCTAATAATATTCTCCATATTTCAAAAATGTAAAATTTTATGAAATACTGAATTATACAAATGAAGCCAATGCCATTTAGTATTACAAGGAGAATTCTCTGGAAGCAAGTGTTGGATTCTTGTGAATTTGTGTGCAGGGGGCTAAAGGTAAGGAGAGGGGACATAGGGAAGAGCAGGAGGGATTAATCTCCATAAGCCATGCGTCTATAGAACCCTTTAATACAAAGGGTTTTCTTGCAAATTCTTATTTGATCCTCAACATAGCCCTTTGAGCTAAGAAAGGCAGGTGCAGGGTATTATTTCCTCCATTTCATGGTTGAGAAAACTGAAACGTGAAGAGATTAGGTAACTTGCCTAAAGTCAAACAATTGCTTCTTGATAGACTGAGACTAACGCATAGATCTCTCAACCCCTTGGTGAAGCTCAGCTCTACTAGACCACACTGCTGCCTCCAGGCAAAAACACACATTTGGCCTTCCTTTTGTTTCAATGTGAATTTTTCTGAATGTCTTGAGGAAAGCTATGTATTCTCTTTCCACAAAGAAACACACACACTCACACACACACACACACACACACACACCCCTTTATGTATATTACCAGGGGAGAAATAGTGCCCATCCAGATTTCACAAAAGCCTATCCTGGATAACTAAATCCCACATTCTATAATTATACTTAAGGATTTGAAGAGAGAGAACTTCTCCAGTTGCATGAGTGGGCTCCATGACTAAGCAGACTCTATGACTATCAACTTATACCCCTACCCTGGTGCAAACCCAGGGAGATAGTTCAGTGGTTTCACTGACCATGTGGTGGCCTATCATCAAGATCTGGGACCTGTATAATATACTTCATCTTGTATTCAGAGTTTCAAAAATCAGGAATCTAGATACTTTAGAAATGGAAAGGTCTGTTAAAAATAATAAGATTATTTTGTTCTAAAAATTGAAATTTATGTATTACTGCAGTGCTAAATACAGCTGGGATTGATGCAAGTACTTATCCACATTACATCCTAGCAAAAATTAACAGCAGCATCATTTTTTTTTTTGATTCAAAGTTATTAGGAATCCTTTCTATATTTTAATTTTGGTTAAAAAAGTAGCCCACGAAGTTTAACAAAGTACATTTTATTTATACTTTTAGTGTTTTAAAAGTAGAAAAGTGAAGTTCATTCCATACCATTCCCTTGAGTTTAGCTGGTTCGCCATTGTTAGCACAAGGGACTCCAAAAAGCCATGACTGGCATACCTAGAAACGTTCAGAACTTAATTTTGACTTGTGAAAACAGAAACAACATTGACCTCATTTGGGAGAAAAAGCAGCTTTCTCACAGGAGAGAGTTTTTCAGCAAAAGGAATTCAGAAAGCTGAATCCTGAGGTTCCTGAGATCCCTGGGTGTCCTTTAAGATTAACACTCAGAGGACAGTGGAATTCTAGCATTTTCACTTCCCTGTAACACCAGGCATTTCTTATTTTCCACACTTAGTTTTTCATTTTTCCGTTTTCATTCCCCCTTTGAATACTTTATGTAAGATAAAAATGGGAATATTCCTAAGTGGAGTTCTGGAATTTTCTGTTCAGAAACAGAAGTGTTTCTTAGTGTGTGAAAAGGAAAAATAATCTACATGTTTTAATTTCATGGTATTACTTACACCGATAGACTGTGAACCCTTGAACTTCTTATTATATCATCAAATTGAACTTCTGAACTTCTTCCAAGAGCCTATAAACCTGAGAGTGAAAGCTGCGTGAAATTGTTTTCCGAGGCCTCCCTCAGTGTCTGTCCGGTGGTGGTGTGCTCTTGATTAAAGAGCAGAAGTGCAGCAGCATGAAAATGTCATGTAAAATGGACAGTTCTTAGTGTTTCCTGGGGATTTAAGTAAGATACCCACCGTTTCTTTCACCCCTTTTTTCTATCTATAAAACTTAGGATACAATCTACCCTTTCTAATTTGGCAGAACACATTTGGGAATTTTACAAATTGGTTCAGAATGAAATCCATAGAGGGCTTTGCACTGCTCAGAGATCTCCATGTAAATGCAATTATCTCATGGTTTGCTACAGACACCCCACCATGTGTCCAGTGTCACCAACCTTATTGCATTCTATGGAGAGTTGTATGGCATTTATAATGGCCTGTTGAAGTGAGTGTGCATTTGACATCCTTCAAATTCTTGCTTAAGTCCTGGCTCATAGAGACTCAGAGGGTCATGAACAGTTTTATTCACACTTCTTTATGTTTCCAACTTCACAGTAAAGTGCTCCTTGCCCTGAGATTGACCTTTAACTTCAAAGCTAAAATCATTATGTAACTCAAAACAGCCAAACTGATATTGCAATGAATAGAAATGAAAGTCTTCAATTACCCTGGGAAGATTTAGCAGCAACCTTACTTAAGAAGTACACATAAACACATGCACACATGCACACACACACACACACACACACATGCATATGTGGGTATATGTGTGTTTGTGCACATATATTTAATACATGTGAAATGAGTTAAATATATACTAGTGACTAAACAGAGAAAGGATTGTAGGGAAACACGAATATGGCATGAAGACTATTTAACATAAATTCTTTCTGTATTGGAGCTTAATAATTATTAAGTGATGTTCTAAGTAAAGGGAAGGTAAAAGAATTCTACCAATATGATGATATGGTAAACTCATGAAAAAATGCTAATACACCTTTTTGTATCCCTGTAGTACTTACGAGACATCTTAACACAGTGATTTTGATGCAATTTCTTGAATTGTACATAGTATTAGAACACTCATCTGGGCACAGAATAATGAATTGTCCTTCCAAATGTAACTAAGATTTTGGCCCAGGCATAACAAATCAGGTAAATCTTGAATTAGAAAGGGAGAAAATAATTGTGTTGTTTAAAATGTAGTAGTGACTATATAAATGCTTCATGATTGGAAAGTATGAGAATTTACCTTAAATTCAGCCACTGTCTTCACTAAATAATAAAGGTTGATTGAGTGTTCACTATTTGCCAGTATGGTTCTAGTGCTAGTCATACAGAGGTTACAAAACAGAACAAAATCTCTGCCATCAAGGATTAAATTGCTTTCTATTTGTGCTGATCTTGGAAATTAATGCATGCAAAGTAGTAAGTACTAGAGATATATCACATAAAAGTATATCATTACATGTCCTGAATTAGTAATATTATAAATTTTATCTCATAAACTGCCCACATTATTTCTATATCATTTTATATCATAAAGACATAAGAGTAATAATATAGCCCTTCCTACACAACTCCAGTATGGCACCCTCAAAGCTTTTTATATATTCACTGAAGAAATAGATGAGAGTGCTCAAGAGAAGTAGTAAGACTGACATAGTACCAGTGTGGTGGCTTTTATTGAATAGTACTTGGCCAATAGGTAGTATTCCTGAGTGATTTTTTTTTTCCTTTCTTGTGAAAATACACCAACACCTGCACTGCTATCCTGTAATGTCACAAAATAAATATATTTATTTTGTATTTTATCATATATTATCCAATGTTTTTCTTCTCCAAGTTTAGTAACTTTCAAAATCACGTGATCCGTTTTCTTTCTTGACTGATTTAAATTTCAGGACTATCAAGTCAGCTAAGAGATCAGAGTATTACATGAACACATAAAACTGATTTCTGTCCCCATATATCCACTATCACATTAACTTTCATTAGTGCAGAATGTCTACTGTTCATGCTGGCTAGAAATTATCCCATCCCCATTATTTCATTGGGTAAAATGGGAAGTGAGATTCCATTTTTAATTTTTTTTTTTTTTTTTTTTTCTGGAGGGAGAGAAAGAACAAGTTGCAAAATTTCTTTTTGAAGATAAAGAAGATTTCCTAGATCTTGGGGGACTCATATCAAAGGCCTACAGAGATAAGGCAGGTAATTTCAATGAGGGAGGTAGAATGGGCATCATGAGATAAGATGAATGACATGCAGCCACACTGTTAGTAGCGCTAGGTAGAAGGAAAGATGTGGAGAGCCTGCATCTCATCTTAGACATCCTATCTTAGTCATCTTCAGATAGCTATTGCCAAATGAGGATAGCCAAGTGCTGAAAACTTTGGAGTTTTCCAAACTATGCACAATTTATGAGTTTTGGTTGAAATATCTTGAGTACTTGTTAGGCCAAATAGAACACATCTTTGGCTAAATATAGGGCTATCATATAGTAACTTCTGGTGTAAAAGATAATTACCCCCAAGGAGTTAGTTTTCTCTGGCCTTTCTCTTTATCAAGTTAACAACTAGGGAAGGGTTCCTTTTGAGATCCCCTGAGACAATGGACCTGGGACTAATACTCTTCAAAAAACAAATGTAGATATAGTAACCATAGTGTGAAGGAGGGAAATGAGAAACAAAGGTACCACTTTAAAGGATCAGACAAGTAAAGGCAACTAAGGAAGAATTTAGGGAACAAAGAAACAACAAAGGAATACTAAGTTAGGGAGGTCAGCTCCTGGTTGAGGAATGCTCTGGGAAGGACACACAGAGAGAAAAAAAGATGGTGCTGTGGGAAATTCAAAAAACCCCTCCATTTTTCTTACTTCACAATTTTGCCTGGGGCTATCTGTGAGCCTGTTCCTATGTAAATAAGAAAGAACTTTGGTCTCCAAAGAGAATCCTCCTTAGCCCAGAAGCA
The DNA here is from genome assembly GCA_017311185.1 of Proteles cristata cristata. Lineage (NCBI taxonomy): Eukaryota > Metazoa > Chordata > Mammalia > Carnivora > Hyaenidae > Proteles > Proteles cristata. Next base: position 1,628,305 of record JAESUZ010004301.1, read on the forward strand.
AGAAAGATTACAATAATGGCATCCAATAATTTTAATTATGGTCGCCCTGAATGCCTCTAAAGATTACAAGTACAGATTAGAGTTCTTTTTTTTTAATTCTAAGTTTTTTATTTTTAAATAATAATTTAGTAATACATTTCTAGGCCCAGGAATAATAAGACTATAGTCATCATTACACAAAATCATGCTGAATATAAACACTATCTATTTTCTTCATGTTTTTATATTTGTATGCAGCATTTGTCAGCATGGCAGCCATGGACAATGATAAAGTGCATTTTTCTGCTTGGGTGGTTAGCCCTTTCATTTTTACAAGTGACAAAATAAAAATCTGCTGAAGAGTGAACATGCTGCTTTCACTGTGTCATCTCAGCCCTGCGGGTCATTTTATTATAAAAATGTAAAAATCCAGTCAATTTTATTTAATCAGCTGAAAAGGAAAAGTGTTTCCAGGTCATTAATCAAGTGCTCCTTCTCTGTGGGACTTGTCTCTTCAGAAACTGCCATATGAATCATTAATAAAGCTGGAAAGATTTTTTTTTTTTTGCCAGCAGGTTTTTGAGAAACCTAGATGTTATTAATATAACAGAAGTAAAGTAATTTTAGGTCAACAAATAAAGCCTTCTAGAGCCATTGCCTCTAGAATTGCACCTATGTTATTAAAAACAGCTAATTCTTTACTTTCTAAACATTTAATTGTTGGAAATGTTGGGAAATGTTCAACTGTTTAGATTGTATATGATTATATATTCCATAATTACATGTTTTCTTGAATGTTACCTAACCTTATATTTACAGTAAACTTTTATTATGTGAATTGATCAAAACATAATGAGACAGTAGGAAGAGATAATTACTACTGTATCTATAATAATAATAATGATAGTAATTAAACACAGCAAACTGCATTCACATAATGTCAAGCTTGTGCTTAAACCCATAAAAGCAAGTCATGAAGTAGAAGCTTGAAATTTCCTCCTGGAAGAGTTTTGCTGCTTATGTTGATATTGTTTACATGGCTTTATTTTTCAAAGGTGGTCTTGACTTGCATGAAGAAATTTCTAGTATTTGACTAGCAGTTGTCATTCACATTAGAAATCATGATCTGATTAAAATCTGTTCTTTCTTTGGAATCACACTTACAGTGAAACCAAGTAAGCAAGTCATCAGATATGGGAGAAGAGGAGGAACACTTTTTTGAAAGACTGTGAGTCACTGTTTGAAAACTCTAAAGGGAATTAAGGATAGGGAACATTAATGAATATGCAGTTACATTAAATAATCACAAATTTTTAATTTTTTATAACTATATATGTGTTTCCTTCAAGTTTTTAATTTAAATTTCAGTTAGTTAACATACCATAATCTTTAAATTTATAAATTACTTTTGTGGATTATAATATTACAGGACCACATTCTTTATTCCCTTACTGTCATTTGTCTTAGTTTGAGCTTCTGTAACAAAATACCATAGACCAATGGCTTATACACAAGATAAACTTATTTCTCACAGTTCTGGGGGCTTGAAGGTCTAAGGTCAAGGAACAGGCCAATTTGGTGTCTGGTGACACCAAAGTGGGTGGTGAGAACCCACTCTCATGTCATAGGCTGCCATCTGTTCACTGTGTCCTCACATGGCAGAAAGGGATGAGGGAGCTCTCTGGGTGCCTTTTTTATAAAGGCACTAATCCCATTCATGAGGACTCCACCCTCATGACCTAATCACTTCCCAAAGGCCCCAACTCCAAATACGATCATATTATTGATAAGGTTTCAACATTTGAATTCTGGGGGATACAAACCTTCAGTCTATAGCATCAATATAACCCAATTACTCTAAGATTTATAGGAAATCTACTTCTGTTTTGGATGTCCGCACCATTAAGTAATTTTTACTGTATATCAGTTTATGGTGTTGAGATTTAGATTCATTTACTCATACTCAAACTCTCAGAGACTTGCCCTCAAAAGCTGTAATGACTCATTTATCTCATGTCTCAGATTGTGATTCAATATTTAATAGGTGTTCTTGTTATCTACATATAATTATGTACCAAACGTATATGAAGCCCCTATTTTCCATTCTGATATCAGGTCTGATGATTATTTATTTTATGTGTGAACTTGTTATTCAAAAAAGTTACTGCCTACACTTGTACCTAAAACATCTCCTTACACACTTGCCTACTTTTAAAGTGTTATTTGAGGGGTCCCTGGATTGCTCAGTTGGTTGAGCATTCAACCTAGGCTCAGATAATGATCTTACATTTTGGTTCATGAATTCGAGTTGGTTTTGGGTCCTCAGCTGCGCCCTCCCTCCCCCCGCTCATACCCTCTCCCTCAAAAATAAATAAACATTTTTTAAAAAGTATTATTTGAGGGTGTGCTGGGTGGCTTAGTTGGTTAAGCATCCACCTTCAGCTCAGGTCATGATCTCACGGTCCATGAGTTTGAGCCCTGCGTTGAGCTCTGTGCTGACAGCTCGGAACCTGTGGCCTTCTTCAGATTCTGAGTTTCCCTCTCTCTCTGCTCCTCCCCTGCTTGCACTCTTTATCTCTCTCTCTCTTTCTAAAATAAGTAAATATTTTTAAAAAAGGTATTATTTCAGTCGTTAAACACTGTATAACCTCAGATGTACCTTTGAAGAATTTTAAACAATTAAAACAAGTTTTGTCAATTTTCATAACAACACACAAGCACATTAACAAAAGACCATATCTTTGTTTGGCTCATATTGAAAGAAGTTATATTTTCTTATAAAATTATTTTCTTGAATTTGTAAAGCAGATTTATATTTACTGAGTATTTTTAGAGAATTGAACAATTATGTTTTCAGGTTACCAAAACCAAATCATAGTAATCTACTTCAAATAAAATATGAATTAAACATGTAAACTGGTCCTATAAAATGTGTAGCGTTTCATTTATGTCATAGCACATGGGCAAGATACCCACGCCAATCTTGAAGACAGTAGGTTGGAATCAGTCAAGCAGTCCTTACTAAATAAGGTTATGATTGATCTAAGTCTTAAAAGAGAAGAATTCTTCTGCTAGGAGAACTGGGGTGAGAAGTGGGGAAGGTAAATCCATTTCAAACATAGGAAATAGCACTTTAAAAGTCCAAAGTAATGAAAGGTTATAGCCGAGGGTTCATCTGATGATCAAATACACAGTGTATGAGAGATCACTTGGCAAATAAGGTGGTGCACAGATGAGGGGACTTCCATGATCTCCATTTTCAGTTACCTGAACCTTTCAGTGACTCAGTCAGAGTTAGGGAAGAGAATATAAGTTCTAAGAGTCTAGGTATTGGTGTTCCCTTATTATACAAACACATAAAACATTGTCTGGCAAACACTAGGTACTTAATACACACTTTTTTTTAACAAATGAAGGAAGAAAAATAAATATAATTGGCATATGGGGTAGGAGAAACAGGGTAAGAGATAAGCCCAGACTTATAAGTAAGGGCCAGATCACAAGTGGTAATAAACACCATGACATACTGTTTGGATTTTGTTATGAAAATTATGAGTTCATATTGAAAAATATTAAAATCTGAACATATATGATTCTAGTTTTCTTTTAGAAAGCTCTTCTTGCTAATAGTGTGGGGAGTGGAGTAGAGGAGAGTTTGGTAACCAAACTACATAAGGATTGCAAATATTGCCCATGACATAAATGAAATCTAAATTTCCTTAAATACAGCTAATCAAGTAATGGGCTAAAAGTAATGGAGAGAAAAACTAAGATCCAGGCAGATACTACATTTTTTTATTTGCCTTATTTATTCTTGCCCTCATACCTCTTTTTTTAACCTTTGGGCTAATGGGATAGTGATTATGTTTATGATTATATTTTTGCATATGGATTTTATATAATGAGAAATGAAAAAATTTTTAAAGGAGGTTTGTTTGCTAAATATTTTTGTAGTTGCTTATCTATATTATTAACTGAAAACTTTTTAGTACTAAACTGAACTAATTATCTATAACAAAAGGTTTCATAAACTATCAGTCATCTGATGAACTGTTTTTTTTCTTTTTTCCCAATATATTTACTTCCCATCACTTTTATATTTCTTTGTACTTCTTCTTCTATTTATGTAACATAGTTTTTAACTACACATTTTTAATCACATAGAATATACATTGTCATAGACAAAACATGATACCTTTTTTCTCATTTTATGCACATCTTTCTAGAATCCACAAATCCATAATTTACCAGGGCATTTGAAAAACATCGGTATAGGGGTGTCTGGGTGGCTCAGTCAGTTAATCGTCGGACTTCGGCTCAGGCCATGATCTCACAGTTCGTGGGTTGGAGCCCCCCTTTGGTCTCTGTGGTGACAGCTAGCTCAGAGCCTGGAGCCTGCTTCAGATTCTGTGTATCCCTTTCTCCCTGACCCTCCCCTGCTCACGCTGTCTCTCTTTCTCTGTCTCAGAAATAAATAAAACATTAGAAAAAAAAAAAGAAAAACATTAGTATACAGACACATGAATATTCTTTACATTAGCTTTTCATTAAGTTTTACATAAGTAGTATTCCAAGCATTTGGATTCTGTATGGTTTAAACAGTATTGAACTATGATTTTAATATCTGTGTGAATTTGAGAAAATCAGCAAACCTCTCCTAGTTCTGGTTTCTTATTTTAAAAATGGGGTTAAATTCTTGAATGGCCTGTTGTTTTTTTATTCAATTTAATGGCATAACACATAATCAATAAATTTGGAATCTTTAAACTGTCCTATAAGGAATTACAATTAATAGCATATCATTGTCCAAATCAGTCATGGCAAATACATACTATGATCAACTGAAAAAGTAAATTCTGAAGCTAGCCCACTGACCAACATTTTTGGGAAAGTTTGTTCATTGGTGTTTAAAGATAAAAGGTTAAGAAAATGTATGAGATTCACTTCTGGGTCCTCAGAGAAAAGAATGCTAGAAATGTGTTATCTGCATTAGCTACCTACTATGTAAGTATTTAGAAAATTATTCATAATGACATTTTAATTTATTCTTACATGTTATGTCCCTCACCAAAATAGTTTCTTGTTAACTAATGTTAGTATTAATAATACTAATTTTTAAAACATCACTTTTCTATTTCTAAAAGGTGATGTGTAATTGTTTCATTTGATATAAACAACTCAACATTTAGTATCCTTAGTCTTTCTACAGATAACTTGCCTAGAAAAAAAAATGTTTTTGGTAAATTCTTTCTATGGTAAAGAGGGGATTTAAACCCAGATATTTTTCTTCCTAAAGCTGTATTCTTGCTGGTAATCATCTTAATGCATGAACATAAAGAAAAGTTTTACAGTCTGGATTTTCTGGTAATAGTCTGAGCCTCTGAAGAAATGGTGGCAGAAACAGTTATTTGTTCCCTGATATTTTTTCTCCCCTATCTTATTGGCCTTAAACTTCAGATTTTAGGCTGAGTGCATATCCAGCTAGAAAAAAGACTTGTTTCCAGTCTTTCTTTACAAGTAGGTGTGGCTAAATTTTGACCAGTGGGATTTAAGTCACCTTTAAAAGGAGGGCATGTCTTCCTTCTCTCTTCTTTTTTTCTTTCCCGTTGGCTAAAAATGTGGACATGCTGCCTGGAGCTCAAGCAGCCATCTTAGACCCTAAGGTCTAAGCTATAAATTGAAGATAGCAGAACAGTACAGAGTAAGTCTGGTTCTTGGTTGTTAAGGAGTTGTCTTACTAATTCTGGACTGGTAACTTTTGGACAGTAAGAGGATACACTTCTATCTTAGCAAAAGAAAAAGCAAAAACCCTTTATTTATCTTTTCTGAACTCTATTGCTACTTCATGTCCTTCAAACAAAGATTAAGAGTTGCTTTTTAAGATAATCACATTTCAATACAGATATTCAATATATGTATATGTATATTGAATATGGCAGTTCTTTCTATTTGAGGTTGAAATACTCTGAATGAGTAATTTTCTACATCTAAATACATATTCCAATTAAGATTGTTTCCAGAATAAACAGTTGAATCATACTGAGCAAAAATGATGAGTTAAATTATGATCTGCCCTCTGTCTCTTCTGTCAGATCTAACACCTAAATTTAACATTTAGCAATTGGCATTGAAAATAAAATAGCCAAATTGGATATTTTTTTGCCTTTGAAAGGTTTGGTTGCTTTGGTTAGACAGAATCTTGATTTTAAAAATCTATTTATCAAATTGAGTTCTAAAATAAAATAGCACTTTCTTACTTTTTTTTCATTCTGTTCCTTTTTCTTTTACATCATTCAACTTCAGTTAAATACATTTACACTTCTTAGGGATTATAGTTTAGAAACACTGAAGGTTTGAACATAATCTATTCTATAAGGCATCCTCTCTACTTGCAACCAAATAAAGCAAGGATCTAGAAATTTTTGTCAAGTAAATATCAAATAATAGTAGAGTAAATAAAAACAATTATATCTGTGTATAAACCCTTTGACTGTTATAAGCTGTACTGTGTATTATTTCATTATTTCCATGCATATTAGTACATAATTAGTACATATAGAGGTCTGGCTCTGGATTAGGTACTCGAGTAAGAATAGAAATTTAGGAAGCATTAAATGAGAAATTCTTTCTGTCTTTATGGAGTTACTATTACTGCACAAATTCTTATATTTTGACAGGCAGGAAAAGAAAGATAATTTATGGAAGCAGAAGAAAAACAATTTTTTGAATGTTTGTCTTATGAATTAATTTAAAATAAAAGAATGGTTTGAATCCTTGGGATATGCAATAATGTGAGGCTTTGACTAGTCTGAAGAAGTATTATCATCAAATACTCTTGTGGCTGGAAAAGGGAAAATAAGGAAATGTGTCATGATGGTTATTAAATACTAAAAAATAGATGAAGTAGGAACATGGAATTGCTTCCAAATATGACTCTTGAACTCAGGAGTATTTTATATGTAGCAACGGGAAGCATAATATTATACTGTACACTGATTAACTCTGAAAATTGCTAAGCATAATTTGAAACTATGTCAGACATTCTGATATGATAAATTTCTTAGAATGATAAAACACTTATAAATACATCCTTATGCAATGATGATAAAACTGTTCCCATTAAAAAAAAAACCGCATTCCAATCTGGACAGTCTTTCACTACTTTCTTTAGAAGTTAAATCAATTATTTACAGATGTTTTAGTTTGATGAGAAAAATGTCCTTTTAATTCCAAAGTTATGTTTAATCATGGACTATTCTTTTGCTCCTTTCCTTCACTGAGGTATTTATTTCTTGATTCGTATTACCTACTGGTCCTTTTATGGTCCAATTCTTTCCTACTCAATTAGTTCCACAGTCAACCTCTCAGTCATGTGTTTCAAGCCTTCATGATTCCCTGATGTCTTTGTCAGTACAGCACGTTTGTCTTGTTTTTCCGAAGTCCTAGATATGCCACCTTATCTACTTTATGGTGTTTCAGAATGTTGAGAACATGAGGGGTTTAGGATGACTTATTGAATGAAGCATATATTTATGATTTTGGTTTCAACTAGGCTCTTGATTCAAGATGGATATTACATTTATCTATAATTGCTCCCCAATCAAATTATCCAAAGAACTCTTTTCAAACTCTTTCCTATTTCTTTCAAATGAAAAATCAAAGCAAAACAAACAACAAACCCCCCGTGACTCTTTATAGTTGATCATTCTTTCCTGAAAAAGCATACAATATGGACTCGCTTATTTCCATTCTCTCCATTTGAAATTTTTCCTTGATTTGATTTGGTCCCGGTATTTTTTGTCTTTGTCTTCAGTGCCTGTGGCTCATGGCTGGTTAGAAAGTATTCTGCCAAATGATTTTATTTCCAAATATAAGCTATGGGCAAGAAACAAAACACTTTATTAAAGTAGCAGCATACATATTTGAGTTTAAAAATGTGCAAGGTGAAATACTTCTCTTTGTAGTAATGGATATATGTTTTAGAAGAATATACTTAAGGCTATATATTGTGACCTTATAGCAAAAGATTGGAAACAACCGGTATCCATACGTAGGGCACTGGTTGAACACACTGAGGTGAATCTACAGCATAAAATATATACAGCTGTAAAAGGACCAAGGATATCTCCAGGTACTTGAAAATAAACCTTAGATGAAAAAATAAAAAGTGAAGACAGAGTTTAAAATATATGAGTAAAGAAGGAGAGGAATGTTAATATACATATGTGTTTGCTTATAATTTCAAAATAAAACAAAGAACAAATTAAATTGTAACATAATGGGTTTTGTAGGAGGGAAAGATGGGCAGAGGACAAAGGATGGAGTTGAGACCTTTCTGTATGTACTTTTTAAGGTTGGGTGTTTTTGTCCTTTTACTTTGAATTTGTGTGCATGTGTGTGTATTTGTAATTTAATATAGTTAAAGACAAAAATTAAAAATCAATCTTTAGAAATTGGAAAGCAATGGAAACAAAGGAATCTAATTGTATATCAGGTTGTGAGAATTACATGGTACAACTACTTCAAACTATTTAAAAACTCAGTATTTTAACCTTATACTTTAGTAAGATATGAGGACAAGTAGAGCCAAACACAAAAATTCCACTCTGAAACTTCATTTGTGTAGTCTTATTGTTAGTAAGTTAAAATTATCATAGGTAAAATGTAAGATAAAGTCCGTATAGATTATGTTAACATAATTAGAAACCAATATTTTTAGTGTGAAATATGAAGGCACTGTAAAGAATCACATTCTCTTTTATCTGTCAGAATTGATTCTTTATTATAGTCTTTTGTCTGAATTAGTGTTGACCTTATTAATAATGAACTTCTAATTCTTATAAAATGGTTTATATTTATTTAGAAACAAGAAACTATAGGGGCGCCTGGGTGGCTTAGTCGGTTAAGCGTCCGACTTTCGCTTAGGTCATGATCTCACGGTTCGTGGGTTCGAGCCCCGCGTCGGGCTCTGTGCTGACTGCCAGCTCAGAGCCTGGAGCCTGTTTCAGCCTGTGACTCTCTCTCTCTCTGACCCTCCCCTGCTCACGCTGTCTCTCTCTCTCTCCTAGAAATAAATAAAACATTAAAAAAAAAAAAAAGAAGCAAGAAACTATATCTATCTGTACTTAAAATATTTATTATATAATTATACATATATATAGCATACACTTTCATATATAGTAATATAACATATTACTTTCATAAAAATTCAGATTTCTTAGTTCTGGCTACCAAAAGTTTTGAAAGTGATGAGAAGGATATAAGTAAGGAAAGTGAGTTAAAATTAAAAGTAAGTTAAAAAAAAAAGACTTTAATGAAAACATATCCTTACTATTATTAATCTATAGAATTCCTCCCTATTCAAAAACTGAGGAATATTATTCAGCTATAAAAAAGAATGAAATCTTGTCATTTGTGACAACATGGATGGACCCTGAAGACATTATGCTGAGTGAAATATGTCACAGAGAAAGACAAATATTTTATGATCTTACTTATATGTGAAACCTAAAAACAACAATCAAAACCACAAAAAACAAGCTTATAGATAGGGAGAAAAGATTGATAGTTGCCAGAGGTGGGAAGTTGAAGGTGGATGAAATGGATAAAGGGAGTTAAAAAGGGAGTTTATTCCAGTTATAAAATAAATATGTCATGGAGTGTAACGTACAGCATGGTGACTATAGTAAATAATATTCTATTGTATATGTGAAAACTGCTAAAAGAGTAAATCTTAAAAATCTCGTCACAAGAAAAAGAATTTTGTAACTACGTATGGTGACCAATGTTAACTAGATGTCCTATGGCGATTATTTTTCTGTGTATTCAAATACTGAATCCTTACACTGTATACCTGAAACTAATATAATGTAACTTAATTATGCCTTTAATGAAAAAACAAAAACAAAGAGAATTTAGTCATATCTTCATACAAATTAACATGGGGTGAACTTACTTCCTCATTTGCTGCGTTTTGGAGGATCACTCCTAAGGACTGTCTTTGATTTCAGGTTTCAATTGGTTTATCACTGCCATCTTTGTGAGTTGTCTTCCACTAATTCACTATATACACTTTGTTTTAGTCTCTTGTGTTAGAAAGTGGCCCAGAAGTGGATTTACATTTTGAATTTATATTTAGGATTTGAGACTGACTCCAAGACAAGTCTGGGCAAAACCTCCACTTGCTTAATACTCCCACGTCATAGAGAGGGGATAACTTGGAATCACTACCCAGCAAATGGGTGTTGAATAAATAAATACTAATAACAGCATTATAAAAGATTTTAAATATTTTTTTACCTTGCTATCATCCTACCTATATTAATTAATCAGGTACTAAAAGAAATTCTAAGTCAGTTCTGCCCAATAAAAATATTAAGCAAACCATAGATGCAAGCCACATATGTAATTTTAAGCCTTTTTTAGCCATATTTTTTAAAAGTAGAAATAAGTAATGTAAAAGTAATTTTAAAAATATATTTTATTTAGCTCAATTCATCTGTGATATCATTTCTACATGAATTCAGTACAAAACATTAAGACTTTACATATAATACTAAATCTTTGAAATTCAGTGTGCATTTTATACCCGCAGCACTTCTCAGTTTGAACTAGCCTCATTTCAAGTATTTGATAGCCACATATATAGTGGCTACAGTGTTGAACTGCTTAGGTCTAAAGTATAGAAAAGATTTTTAGTGAAACATAGTGGAACTCACATGTAATTAATGCAATGCAAGAGGTTTTAATATAGTGAAAAGTAAGTTTTAGTGAAATAAATCTAAGTATTATTTAATTACTTTTCAGATTAGTCAAATTAAGTATTTGGGTAGAGTTACGGAAGCACTAAGGAAACAGCGCTTTCTTCTATTTGTCACAATTGATTATTTATCATAATTATTGGCTTGGATTAATGTAGAATAAGTAATAATTAACTTTCTTTAATTCTTATAATATTGCTTACATTTATTTATAGTAAGAAACCTATAAAATATTTAAAATAGATACATTTTCGTTAATGAAACTGAATGAACTGAAACGACTTGAAATGAGGCTTCTAATTCCTTCAGTGACTACTTTAAATTCATAGGCAGTCTAAAAGGCATAGAAAGGAGTTAGAATAACAGATAGCAGATATCAGTCCTTGTCTGATATTGTGAAATGTTTACAGAACTCTGTAAGATGTGTGCAATTGCCATCCTCATTTTACCAAGGAGGACATTTGTAAGGTTTTGAAGCATTTGGCCTAGAGCTGTCACCATGGAAGTCAAATCATCAGGCAGCTGAAGGTATATGAAAGGAAGCATCAGATAAAGGCAGAAAAAAACTACTGGGATAATAGAATAGACATATAGAAATAACTAAGACTAACTTCTGCCATAATATGGGTGCGTTTGTGTGGGGGGGATGGGGAGAAAGAGAATAGAATAAAGTAAAATAAGGTCTTCCCACATGGCACATTCTTACCTTCCCTCATTCTCTATGGTTTCCAAAAGGCCCTCTTCATAGATAGGCAGCTGAGAGAATAAATTATAAATAGTAGCTGACATCAGTTGCATACTCTCAGGACTATCGTTTCTGCTGTCTGGACTCACACCACAGGCCCTCAGCGGACTTCTTCCTGCTATGGTAATCCTGTTTCCATGATCATGAGAAAATTCTTTCTCACTAGCATCAACGTTGGATTTTTCTTTTAGTTTGTGAGCAATTGAAATCTTTGAAGATTTTTGAGTTCTTTTTCAGCATTAAACAGTGGAAAGAAAGGACATTAATAAGTCACTCCTTAAGCCTGCCTGGTATGGCCTAAGGCATATCACTGTCAAATTCTCCTCACCTCACTGGACAGGAAAGACTTGGGTTATCACCTGGAGGCCCCCATTCCACCTAGTAGAGCATACAGCTGAGAACTGGAATTTCAGGAATGAATGCTTTTCTTTGATTTCCTATCTGTGTTATTAGAGAATATATAACCTGTAAACCAAGAAAGAATTCACTGAACATTTAAGCAAACATACAGTTATTTGGGAAATTACAGTTGGAATTTGGGAGACACAGATTCAGGTAGAAACCTTAAGTGTGTTCAGAGGAAGGCAAAGATGGGGCAGAGTTATAATGGCAAACGCTACCACTGCCATTTCTCATTCAATCCTCTGTGGAAAACAAGGATTAAAACTAGGTTAACTGGAATTGGTTGGAATAATATGCAAATGAGGAATTGAAACTTGTTAAATTGCATTGGCTCTTTTTGAAGTGAAGAATGTCCATGATTCAGGTGTCCTGGTGGAAGGAAGTTGAGTCCAGGGTTATAGCTTGCAGCTAGGTTGAAAGGTTTAAAAAAAAAAAAATCATGGCTTTTTCCATGATAATGTGCATACATTCTTTCTCCTTTTTGGCCTCCTGACCCTATCTTTAAGAGAAAACTCATTTAGCTAGACTTGCTTGTTCTGTTTTGAAATCTCCTTTTACAAACCTGACCTTTACTTCCATTCCCAACTCACAGAGCTTCCTACTCAGCATGCTAGTATTGCATGGGATTATTAGATTCTCTTGGTCTCTACTCTTCTAGCCTTGTCACATTGAAAGAGGACTTTGCCTCCATTTTGACCTCAGACTTCCTATTTGGGTTCTGCTTTCCAGCTTGTCTCTTGGCTCATGCGGAAGACCCTGAAAGCTAAGCATCTTCTGATGGGAACTGAAATTACCTCCTCAAGCAATAAGGACTGCCCTGAGCCAGCAAGACCCTAAGGGTGATTGATTCCAATACAATGAGCCATTTGACCTTCACTGCCCAACTGCAGTATCTGCTCACCTTTACCCTACATTTTCCTATATGAACCTCAGAGTATTTTTGGCACTTTGGAGACAGTCTTTGGGATGTTAGTCTGCTGTTTTCCCAGTGTTGGCCTCACTGAGATAAATGCTTTTCTTGTTTCAATACCACTCACCACTCTGCCTTTAGATTTTGTCAGTGGCAAGTGATCCAACCTAGTCTGTTTGGGGCCCTTGCAGCCAGGAGCACTCGCACCCCTGTGCCCTGGCTATACTGTCTTCCTAACATCCTAAAAGAGCATATTCCCTTGGGACCTGTGTCCCAGTCACTTGCAAGACTATGCAATATCCAATTGCTAACAGCTATACATGCTAAAATGTTAACAAATTCCTATGTTTTATTACAAATGTAAATTAATTAAAGAACAGTGATATAGTAATAGGCAACGTTATATTGTAGTTTATAAACTGTTTAGAGAGGATGTCAGAGAAGAGAGTGGACTTTGCGGCCAGAATTGTTGGGGAGGCACTCCCTCTAGCTATAGTCCCCTTTTCCAACAGTCATCTCAGCATGATAAATCCTAGCAGACTCTGTGAGCTGCTGGATAGATTCTCTTGCTCTTTAGCATACCAGTGACTAATTCCATATCTCTGGCATTTTCCAACTATCAGTAGAAGTGTTTTCAGTCAACCATAGTACTTATTATTCAAGTAGTAAATGATACCTTTTCAATTCTAAGTTTTATAATTTATCGTACTTGTCATAATCTATATTTACAGATTATTTAAAAACAGTCAACAATGAGTTCTTCTGAATATGAGCTTTTATTCTGCCTTTTAAAATAAATAGATGTGTATGTACTCATTTGTGCAAATACCACTTGTTCCCCTCTGCTGCCATTTCTGTGACAGCAGTATGCAGGACCATTCTTTAAGTGATTATATTCTGATGGGAAAACAGCCAAACAAAAACTGTCAGCTATTTCATATACTTTCTAAAGCTATTTAGAAATACAAATTAACATCTGATGTGAAGATTTATAAATATGGGTAATGTGCGATAAATGTGCATTTTATTTTCTTAGCTTCTTTAAGTTTCTGGCAAAATAACTGAAACTTGCCTACTGATTTTTTTAAGGTTGGTTATGTGGTTTTATAGTGTTGATAAGTGAATTGAATCGTAATAAACTGAAAGGTCCAGTAATTAAACAAAAGAAAAGGGCACAAAAGAAGCAAGATCTCCCCTCCTATTTTTATTCCTTTTTAGAAGAGTTACATTTAATTTAGTTCTTTCTTGACTTATGAACTCTAAGAAGATTTTCTACTGAAAGAAAGATAGCCAGCTCATCACTCAGGGTCTTAGAGGTCTTAGAGCTCTGCTTCTGACAATACTAATGTCAACTGGAGAGTGCCTTGCCTTTGTTCTTTTTGGATGTGGGAGAGGAAAGTTCCTGACAGAGACAAGTTTCACTGTTTTATTTATTTGTCATTTTGGCCTTTCAATGGGTGTGATTTATAAATAGCAAATCATTAATATGCTGAGTAGTTTAAAGAGCTTTTAAAACCACTTGAGAATGGTGTAAAGAGGTTGTTCTTGTTTTCTTGCTGTGACAAAGAAATGAGGGGAAAATATTAGTCACTGACATGTTGCAAAAGACATCATGCACGTTTTATGTTCTCTTCGAATGGATAGGTTGTTGCATTGGAAAGAGGAATGGAAACTGTATTTTCTGGGTCACAGGATGAAACACAATTCTCTAGTTTCAAACCAACAATCCTTGAATATTTTCACACAATTTAATGCTTCTGGAAAAGGTAACATAAATAACATTTAATGAACTATACAGTTTATGTGTTCTCACCTTTTTATAACATTTTTTGTAGTGTGTTCAGGTATATATTTTTACTGGAAAAAAACAGTTGTATTTTTGGTTCAATTCTCGATGATGAAACTGTGACTGTGTTAATTATGAGGAAGATACTGTTCTTTTCTGTTGTGAAAATTATAGGTGTAATCTGGGGACACTATTAGAGGCTACTTTGACTCTCTCTGTAGGGAATAATTGTGGCTTGTTATGGACTCAAATTACTTATATAGTATCATCCTTGATGTATGTGATAACAGAAAGATTTCTAAGTTTGCTGGCTATCTGAATTTGAAATGGAAGGAAACCCATGAAATATATAATACTCTGAGCTCAGGCTACTCAATTTTGTTAATTTTACTTCTTATTTTTTCACATATTTGTCTCCACTACATCAGTCTAATTTACCAATGCTTCACTTAACTGGACTTCCCATACTCACTTCCTAACTCATTCCATTCATTCTCTAATATGTGCCAGAGGGGGTCATAGAAATCAAATCTGATCATCCCTCTTACATTCCCCCATCTTCCATCACGTGATTAAAAGCCTTCCATGACTTTTTATTACTCTTGGGATGAAGATCAAAGCCTAGCAAGTCGTGCATGGCCTGATACCTGGTCTGACCCTAGTCTTCAGTCCTATGTATATTGCACACACTTCGCTGCATGTGTCTGTGCTCCAGTCACACTGAGCTTCTTTCAGCTCTTCTCTTTAGGGGAATGGGGACATTCCATTCTGTTTTCCTGGAACACTTTTTCTTCCACTCTTTGTCTAGTTAACTCCTTCCAAGCATTCATCTTTTAGCTCAAACATTACTTCTTCTGGGATATCTTCCCTAATGCCTTTCAGTAAGTACTCTAGTTCTTCAAAGCTCATATCTGAATATGTCATTATTCATTCATTCCTGCAGCTATCTGATTTATGTCCACCTATTGAAGAGGAATCCAACATAAGTTCCATAGAATAGAAGCCAGGCCTGAATTCCATTGTCTTCCTTACTTCCAGCACACTATTATTTGTACAATAGTAGGAACTGAGTAAATATTTGTTGAATGAATGAATGAATGAATATGAATACATAAATGAGTGCCTTAACTAAGGAATCCATATTTCAGAAGAACGTAGTCAGATAAGAGACATATTTCAGTGTAATTTTGGAATAAATTGTATCAAGAAACTTATTCTGAGATTTCTGGGAAGCACCGTGGCAGTTAGGTGAAGAGGTTAGCAGATTTTTTTTTGCCAAGAGCTATACCCTGGCATTAATACTGAAGGAATGGCACTGAATTCTCCAGAGGCCAAAATATGAAGCTTTGGTTAAGAAAAGACCATGAATCTTTGGGCATCAGTGTTTCTGAGGATTGCTTTGGTAATTTGGACTAATGGATAAAAATCCAGAGCTGAACAATTGCTCTGGAAAAGAGAAACTAGAATGGAGGGGTAGTAGGTTGAGAGCATCTTTCCGAATGAACAGTAGAAAACTTGGAGTAGTGGAGCAGAAATGTGTGCAAGTGTCTCTAAACAGACAAGAATAAGGTTGAATCTTATTTTTTTTAATTTTAATGTTTATTTTTTGAGAGAGAGAGAGAGCAGGGGAGGGACAGAGAGAGGGGAAGACACAGAATCCAAAGCAGCCTCTGTGCTGACAGCTCAGAGCCTGATGCGGGGCTGGAATTTACAAACCATGAGATCATGACCTGAATCAGATGCTTAACTGAGGCACCCCTAGGGCTGAATTTTCCTTAAGTGGCAGGAGGAATTTAAGTGGGAGACCCCTTCACTAATTGGTCTAGATGCCATACACTAAATCATCTTTGTCATTTGGAGATAAGGATAATTGGAAGCTGTTGGAGAATGGAGGATTGTACAAATTGTAAGTTCTTGCTTGGCACTGAATGGTATTGGAAATCAGTGTAGTTTGAAGTCCCAGAACCTTGAATCAGAGCTTTTGAACTGAGAGGTTTTGGATACATAGCACTGGACTAAGAGTTAGGCAAGCAGGATTACATTAATAGAAAATAGCTATTTCCAAGTCAGAAAACTATGGCACAGATTACAGACTGGTTAAGGTCTGTAAATACATTTGTCTGCCTTCTGGTGTCCCTTTATTTTCTAGACCTCCTTACCAAAACACACATAAAAGGGTTTTATGAACTAAACAAACCTTTTGTGTTAATCTCTTCCAATTCAGCTGCTTACTTAAGTACTATCGAAGTGATTTAGCAAGATAATAATGAAGCTGATTATGAAATGAATCCATTTGATCCTCTGTAGTCAAAGACAATTTTTGTTTGTTGATTTGTTGTTGTAGTTCACAGACATCTAGAGTTTTAAGTAATATTTTGGTTAGTTACGCTACTTTAGAGAGACTATGGCTTTTTATGTTATCTCACAGTATAAGTTAGTTCTTTAATGAAAATTTAAAAATGGCTTTCCTTCCATCCAATCTAATATTCCTGTACTTACAAGGAAGGTACAGTTGATTGGTACACCTTGGAATCTTTATGAAAGTGAGAAACTATGTTAATACTCATGTTAATAATAATTTGATACACCAAAGATTTCTCCAAATGATGTATTTATAAAGTAACTCCTCAGGGTTGACAAGGGAGAGAAAGAAGACAATATGTGCACAACCCTGTCATTTTTCAACTTAATTCTTCAACAACCTCATGGTGTTATAATCATCCCCACTTTAGAGACAAGTAAATAATGCTCAGATATGTTATATCATTTGACTTTTGATACAAAGATTATAATGATAGAACTAGACTTTGAACATAATTTTGTCTGCTTCCATATTCACTATACTATATTCACCTTTTCTTGGTTTTCAAACCACGAATAGTCTGAGAACTAGGGATAACAAAATGAATAATCTAAAAGTAGACTCTCCATTATTTATTTGTCTTAAAAGTTCTTCATATGATGGGATTTTCCTGATGATTTTCCCATGGTATGCCTTCCTGGAGAAAATGCTGTATTAGCTGGAAGACTGTCGTAGAATAAGGGACAATGTGTCTGAGACAGTGGAGGCAATAAGATATAGCATTGTGATCACCATAAGAGTAAAACCAAGTTAGCAGTGGAAGTTCCTCCACTGAGGGAAAGGGATGCATGAAAACTTCTGCTCATGCCGGTAGAAGTCCCTGAATCCCCATGGGAAAAAAAAGCTCCATTTTGGACATTGGAATATGTTTGTTAGATATCATTATGACAGTTGAATATACTAGTAGGTCGCTGAATATTCTAGATTTAGTGAGAAAACTAGTCTAGAGAAATACATTTTGGAATCACTGGTATATACACAAGTGTTTATATCATTGGACTAGATAAGACAACCTAGGAAAAGTGGATAGTTGGTGATGGAGGGACAGGATACCCAGGGTGGTCGTGCCAAAGGGTCACTAAAGGGGAATGTGTGCACAGCACACAAACATGTCATACTAGCAGGACACAGGTCCAGTCAGTTACTATGACCTATCATTTAGGTAAGTTAAGTCAGTCTACTTGGATCCAATGTACTATTTCCCCAATAACTGAATATGTGCTTAAATATACCAATACCTAAATATATGAAGTATATCTTATAACTAGTGTAATATTCAACAGAGTTGTAATTATTTCCTGAGAATGCAGTCATAAAATAAATCAGCCCAATCAATGCTGACATAATGAAAGCTTAAAAAGTATTTTTTAAAATTAATTAAGATGTCTTTACCTGAAGAGTATACATGTTCTTCTAATGTTTTGAATTTTGCTATCTAAACACTATTAGGCAGAAACTGGACATTTCTTGTAAAATTTCAAACAACCTATATTGACTACTAGTTATAACAAATACATACACGGAGATACAGACACAAACACAAATGTAGTTTTACAAAGTGGACATGGGCCAAAATAATTTAAATATTAGGCAGCATTACTTACCAGCTGTGTTTTGAAAACTAATGTGATCTGTCCATGTGTGTATGTGTGTGTCTGTGTGCAAATGTGTGTGTTTAACAAGCTAAGATTTTTTAATTTCTGATTAACATTAGTCAGGATTTTAACATTAGCAGCTCTTAAGACTGATTATGCTTTGGACACCTTAGGATGTCAATCCTCTCCTCAGGCAGTCTGATGTATACCAGGGAGCCAAGAGGAAATATCTTGATTATAGAGTTATCCAGGTTATTTTCAAATAATTGCAAGTAAACAGGAAGTAATGAACTGACATTCTCAAATATTAAAAAAATTGTGGTCCTATTGTTTCTGTGATTTGCAAAGTTACTATAGTAATTACTGCTTGTTATTCAAGGGTTGCTTAATTTATACAAGCAAACTTTCCTTTCTGCTTGATGAGAGTTTTCTCCCGCTTTTGGCCATATTGAGTAATTTGTAGTCAGTCCTCACCATGTAAAGGGAAGTCATAAAACAGTTTGTGCATATCATGCAAGGCTAGTCTATTCACCAAATCCTGTATCTCTTGAAATAGTATGCACCTACTGTTAAGGTCAGATGGGTTAGATTTATAAAGAGGGATGGAGAAGCCTATGGAATTTAAGCTAAGTGATGGCTCATCACCATCTTCTCTGATTAATACCTGTCTGTGAGATGACCCTGACAATGCAAGCTTATGTATGACAGGAAGACAGGAAACACAAAACCACACTGTGACACTTGTACTTAATTGTAACTTTTTCATCACAAGAATGAAGAACAGAGTCTTCAAAAATGTTTGGAAGACCAACAAACATTATTAAGAACCAAACTAATAAGGATATAGACATTTAAAATGTTTAGTCATGGGAGAGGAACTGTTATTAAAACGTCTTAAAAAGACATGTCACTCAGAGGAAAGTAAAGTACTGGTGCCCATCTCTGCTTGTTTAGGACCCAACAAGCTGCTGACACTAACTGCCAAACTTCAGGTTCATTCCTGCCCAGTTCTTGACTAAACCAGGCAACCTAGACAAACCTTGGGATCCTCATTTATACTGACCATTAGGCATCTGGAGTAATTAGATCTGGTAACTTGGAGGTCTTTAGAGCTTCTTTAGCCCACCTCCTGCTTTCCATTCCCTTCTCCACTTCTATTGGACACAAGCTCTTTGAAGATGTTCTGGACTTCTAGCCTAGGTATTGGTTTGTTCTACATACCTTTGCTATAACTTCGAGTTTTATCCTGAATCCCAATATGTAAGCAGACTCTAGTATAGTACACTAATTTAGTAATTAGTATAGTGAAAATTATAGTAATTACTAATTATATATAACTAAGATGATAATTATATAATATGTACTAAGCATACTAATGTATGTTAGTTCATAATATTAATGTAGTATATTAGTCTGTAATACTAATGTGGTATAGTAGTCTATAATATGAATATATTAGTCTAACTAATATAGTATATTATTTAACTTCTCTGTTTAATTTTCCTTTATTGTAAGTGGAGTTGATCATAGTGCTAATATTTTCTACCTCATGTAGAGGCAGAAGTAGATGGAATAATATATAATCTTCACAATGTAGTACATGCCTTATAGCAATTGTTTCATTCAGAATGACGATTATTCTCTATCTATAATGACCAAGTGTGACTCTCAGTGAGACCCCAATTCAGCTTCTTCATCACAGCACTCAATGTAAGGAACTATTGGCTAAGAAGGAGGTCTGCAGTATACAAAAGCAGTAGAGTGATTTCAGACCGATAACAAAAGGTTTCAGTGGTGTTGCACCATCGTTCTTACAGTGTGTGAGCCAAATGCAAATATTTTCATTGCCTTTGACAGTGAACTCTAAGTCTTTTATATTTGCTATTCCTTTTGTCCATACTGAATCTGGAATACCATGAAAAATAAAGATGATTCTCTTTATTGAGAGCTTGAAATAATAGTTTTTGGACCCTTTATATGTAAATACTGATGCTATGGATCTATATAATTTAAACTTAAGATAATGTTCCATTTAAAGAACTACATTTCAGCAGCCACCTCCTCCTGCCACTAGCTCCAAATTAAAAGGCAATTTCATTATTTAATGACATATCTTGAAGATATAATTGATATATTGTACCAATACTTTCCCACTTTATAATTTTTTGTACCCCTTCCAAACTCTCTAGAGATCAATTCCACAAGAATTCAATGCCTTTATTCTCTTTCAGTCCTCTTGTTTTATCTCCCTGTTTTTACATATACTGTCATGACTAATTCTTGCATTGTTATTTCTCCTTCCTATCTTCTGCCTCCTGGGTTTTACCCATTTCTATGCATTCTCTAAGTGCTCATCGTCAAAGTCTAGTATTTGATGCAACAAAGACAGATTTACTGTGAGATCACAAGGGCAGGGCCCATGCATATAAAGATGACCAGGATATTAACCTCAGTACTAGTCTAGCCTAGCAGACAATGAGGGGAGAAGTTATAGGGATTGGAAGGAGTGGAGATGACTTGGCAGTTGTGACACCATTTCCATGTCAATAATTTTTTTAGTCGTTATTGAAAAAAAAATTATGTCTATAAGGTAGGCATTAACATTATATATATTTTTAAATGCTTATTTATTTTGAGAGAGAGAGAGAGAGAGAGAGAGAGAGAGAGAGAGAGAGAGAGAGAGAGTATGAGAGAGAGAGAAAGAGAAAGGGAAAGAGACTCCAAGAAGGCTCCATGCTTAGCACAGAATTCAAAGTGGGGCTGGATCTCACAACAGTGAAATCATGACCTGAGCTGAAATCAAGAATCGGATGCTTAACTGACTGAACAACCCAGGTGCCTCCTCTCTTTCTTTTTTTTTTAACATTCTATTTTTACAGGTGAAAAAACTGGCTCAGAAAAATTTAATTATTAGTCTTATGCAAACATAACTAATATTTTTCTAAGTCATGTATGTCTAACTTGATGGCCTTTGCTTTTACCCTTCATTATGAAATTTTCATGTTTGTTATATTTGATATTATGTCATAAGAATTATTATGTAAGAATTTGTATTAAATCTGTCAACTTACATACTATTACACTATATAATGACATGCTCTGGATAATCTCAGAACCGGACTTACTTTAATTATAAAAAATAACTAAATAAAACATGTATTTGTGCTAAAGTAAAAATAATCTAAATAAACGAATAAATAAAATTAACACACTTACTAAATTGGTAGCTCTTTTCTTCCTTGGATAAAGGAAATTTAATGTTAGTATACTGAAAGACCTTATGGGCATCAGTGCAGGAAGCAGAGTCTGTGTCCATGCAGATTGGAATGAGAGCAATCATCTATCTCTCTATGTCTGTCTCTCTCTTTGGGACTCTACATGTCTCTGATCATTAATGTGTATGTCTGCTTCATTTTTATCGTTCTGAAGATTGACTTCTTGCTATTCTGTGTGTATACATACATCTCACCGTGGCAGCCTTCAAATGGTATTCTCACTCTCCCAGTCAACATGACCTTTCAATGCAAATCTCATAACAATAAAAATCTCACCCCTGTGTCTTATTTCAAGTTCTGTGGTACAAGACTAGGATTGGCTGAGCATATTTTAGTTGTTTACCCTAGACCAAATGCCAGTGACCTGTAGGTCAGAGTCTTTTGTAGATCTCTACTTCTTCTGGGATGTGTGAACATGTTTCACTAAAAAGAAGTGTGGACAGAAATAAAATGGTTGACAGCTCTTTTACCATAGTATGAGAAACAAGAAGGAACCAGGTGTTTCTATGGCCTAAATGAACCCCAGATTTCAATTTGGGCAATTTTAGTTGCATAGCTAAATATTCCAGGTTTTAGGAGCTAGACTCTAGTGAAAGTTTACTATGGTATTACCTTCTTGTTCACTGAGTAGGGGGATGTTTTAGATTTAGTAAGTTTATTTTTTATAACTCACAACTGAAATCCAGTGATAGAAAATAATGAGAAAGATTATTTATATTATCTTTTCATCAGGTGTTTTTATTGTTAACAACAGCGAAGAACCTAAAATTCTACCCCACTTCAACACTGCCAATTAGTTGCTACAGTTTCATACACAGTAGTAGAAGGCAGGAGACTCCTGGGTCAGAGACAGGAAACTTACTATTCAGCAGCAATAGTGGTAGCCAGAATAGCAGCATTTGCCCTGTTTTTCTGAGCCCTGGTTACCGTTAAACAATGTAAGGAGGTACCATCTGCACATGCAGTATGCTATGCTATAGGGGAGGAATTCTGAATTTGGGGAACCCAGCTCTTTTACAATGGTCAGTAAACCCAACTGACATTTGCCCCAGAGGGTAATATTATCTTTATTATATTAGGCTGAAAAAAATCTGCTTTTTCCCCAGAGGGAAGTACTATATTTATTTTCAAGATTATTTTCTTTACAAATATTCTTGGAAGACTGTTTAGTGTGAAGGCAGTTAATGTCTCCACTTGCAAGACATGCAGCAACAAGAGAAACCCATACAGGGTTGTCTCTCAAATATTATGATACTATCATTTTGAAAGAATCAATATAATCCTCAGATAGGTACAAATCAAGTGAAAAAGTAAACAGGAAATTTCAAATATTAAGAAATAAAAGTATACCATTTTTTGGTTCAAATAATTCTCAAGATTTTCTTCCTAGTCAGTGATGTCACTTTAGAAAGAGACATAATGAGAAAATTCAAATTTAAAAGACAGATTTTTTTATTTTATTTAGTGGTTAATTGAGCTCAAACTGGTTTTGAGAGAAATCTATGTGACATAAAATTTCAACTACTTTCTATTGATTTTTTTTCTCATTCTCACCATTTTTTATCATAACATAAGAGATAGGTAGCTTTGCTGATTTTCAACTATTAGGATTTTAACTATCAACAGGGTTTTACTTAAACTTTTAGAGTTCATATTAGTGTCTGATTCACAAATGTGTTTTAAATTAGTGAAAATTTATACAATCAAATGACATGTTTTTCATAATTATATTGCTAGAATTCATTACATATGTGTTCACATTATTAGAACCTCACAACAACCTGAGAGACAGCAGGGCAGGCATTTATTTTTGTTTTGACCTGAGGGATGAGGAAGAAAGCAGAGTGTTAAGTGGTCTCTCTGTCCAAGTTCACAAAACTAACTAGAGTCCTAGATATTAAGTATTCTTACTTCTAGTCTAGTTCTTTTTCCACCATCTTGCAGTATCCTTTCCTCAGAAGCACAGTGGAAGTGGAAACTAAATTATATATGGGAACAAAGAGAATGATTCTCTAGTCAGGGTCAGAAACACATTTGTATAGCAGCATGTTGAAAACTTGGTTGAATTCATGGGGATTTTACTTGAAGAGGCTCAAGGATATAATCTCCTGCCTTAATAGAAAACCTACTGAAGAAATAACTCTTTATGCTCAAAGGATCCAATGATGGAAAGTACAGAAAAACTCACTAGGATTTCTATTCAGAGTTAAAGTAGGGAACTAGGAAAAAGGTTGTTAGAATAGCCATCCTGCAGTTTTAACATAAAGGTTTAGGGACTTTGAATAGATGACAGGAGATTTCCAGATTTTTGAAGTAGTACCAAAGTTTTTACTAAGCATTATTGCTCATGGAATTCTTGGGCAATAGGTGCAAATAGTTTTGTGATTCCTCAACCTTTAATATTATTAATCATTTATGTTTACCTACAGAAATAAAGTATGCAGGTATTTAATAGCACAATTTAACCTGAAATACTGAAATTTTGAAAAAAAACACGAGCAGAACTCAATTAGTTAATTCCAAATGAAGATGAAATAGAAGAAAATGAATTAGAAAACACAGAGAAATTAAAAAGCTTATTCTTTAAGATTAAATATGAGATAACTAATGGTTGACTGTATATGCCTGTGTGTGTGTGTGTGTGTGTGTGTGTGTGTGTGTGTGTGTGTGTGTCTGCACCTGTGCTGTGTGTATGTATATGTCTCCCAATCAAAACTGTTTTGGGTGCAGTGTGAAAATTTCTCATCTTCTGATATTTGTTAGGATTAATATACCAGATTAGCTTTTCTACACCTCAAAGGGCAGAGAAAGCCAGACAAAACTTGAGGGGATAATTGGGTAACAAGGCAGTTATCTATTAAATGGAAGTAAAATGCTAGAACCTTTATGGTGACTGGACTCAGGAATTTAGAGCAACACTTGAAAGCACCTCAGCTCTGTGGGACCAAGGGAGATAGGAATGTGCTGAAAGGGAGCAGAGACCATGCTAGATTTCTAATTTTTCCTCAGACCGAACTTTGACAAGGAGTCTGAAAAGCTGGGTATGCTTTTATATTTCTTTTCTAATTCGATTAATCACAATAACTCAATGAATAAGGCATTATTCTTACATTTGAATATACTGAAACCTCAGGGTGAAAAGGTATATGACTTGCTTGGGATATGAGAGTTGAATCCAAATCTGGCCCTCAATTAAAAATTTCAGTTGCTCTTGAATTGAACTTTTTATAGATCAAAAAGCTTGGGCCATATTTTTTATTATTTTTTAATTTAAAAGACTTTTTTATTTATTTTTGAGAGAGAGAGAGCACAAGCAGGAGTGGGGGAAAAGAGAGAGAGGGAGAAAGAATCCCAAGCAGGCTCTACACTCTCAGTGTGGAGCCTGATGTGGGGCTCAAACCCATGAAGCATGAGATCAGTACCTGAGCTGAAATCAAGAGTTGGATACTTCACATTAAAGAATGTTAATTTTGATGAGTGTATATGCGTGAACATATATTGTGTTTATATAAAATTTGTGTCTGATATTTGGGAACTCTAATTGGATTTTAGCACATAAAAATGGAAATGATTTGAAATAGTTCCTGAGACTCAAACACAACTTTCAACACTTCATCAATGATATGTTACAAGATGAATTTGAGTCGAGTGTTAATGGTACAAACAAATCTCCATTTTAAAACTTCCAAGAAAAATTTGGAAATGGTTAGGATAAGAAATATGTGTGCCATGAAACGATGCTCATCATCCCTACTCATCAGGGAAATAGAAATCAAAACCACACTGAGATACCACCTCACACCAGTCAGAGTGGCTAAAATGAGCAAATCAGAGAACACGAGATGCTGGCGAGGATGTGGAGAAACGGGCACCCTCCTACACTGTTGGCAGAAATGTAAACTGGTATAGCCCCTCTGGAAAACAGTGTGGAGGTTCCTCAAAAAATTAACAATAGAACTCCCCAATGACCCAGCAATAGCACTGCTAGGAATTTACCCAAGGGATATAGAAATGCTGAGGCATAGAAGCACATGTACCCCAATGTTCATAGCAGCACTCTCAACAATAGCCAAAACATGGAAAGAGCCTAAGTGTCCATCAATGGACGAATGGATCAAGAAGATGTGGTTTATCTGTACCATGGAATACTACATGGCAATGAGAAAGAATGAAACCTGGCCATGTGTAGCAACATGGATGGACCTTGAGGGTGTTATGCTGAGTGAAATAAGTCAGGCAGAGAAGGACAAATATCACATGTTTGCACGTATAGGAGGAGTAGGAGAAGCTTAACTGAGGACAATGGGGGAGAAGAAGGGGGAAAATAGTGGGGGAAAGGGGGAGAAGCAAACCATGAGAGACTCTTGAATGCTGAGAACAAACTGAGGACTGATGGGTGTGGGGGGAGGGGGGAGATGGGCATGGAGGAGGGCACTTGTGGGAATGAGCACTGGGTGTTATATGGAAACCAAGTTGACAATAAACTATTTGTAAAAAAAAAAAAAAAAGAAATATGTGAGAAATAACTTTATTTTCTTCTGATCTTAAGTCTAAAATTTCTACTTGTGAGTGCTATGACATTGGAATGCCATGAATACTTTTAAAAAATAAAAATGCATATAATTTATCACATATTTAATAAAGCTCTGATGTCTTAATAATTGAAATATATTTGAAATATTTAATAAATACGTACTCAAATTTCAAAACAGCAATTTCTTTAGTGGCAGTGCAGTGCACTGCAGTATTTGAGAACATAGGACATAGACATGAATTACGAGCTTCAGGCTCAAATCCTGGTTTCACCAATTACTAGTTAGCTATATGATTTGGAAAATCTGTGAAATAGTTTTGTGTTTACAATTTTTTAGTTTGTAAAGTAAGGATAATGAAAATGCCTATCTCTGGGTCTTAGCAAAGAGTCAAGGAAATAACATCTGTTAAGTGCTAAAATAGTATCTGGCTCAGTAGATGTAAACAATTTGTGGTTGCTAGCCTTCAAACAATTGGTGGTAGATCACTTTTAATAAAAATAAGATCATCTACTATAGTATGTGTACTTTTTTGATTACCAAAACGTGCTTCTAATTAGATCTAATCTATCATTATATGTATCTTTAGAGAAAAAGAGACTTTAAAAAGCATAAGAAAGTTTGTCTGTATTCTGGGCATAAACCATGTTTATTTCCTCAGGTGTTAAGAATTAAAATGTTACCCAAGGTGGGGGAGGAGTTAAGATGAAAGAGAAGTAGGGGAACTCTGGGCTTTCCCTTGTCCCTCAAGCACTGCTGTATTGAGGTCAGATTATTTGGAATTCACCAGAAATCAATCTGCAGAGTGGCAGAAGGGTCTCCACAGTAGGAGGGAGACAGTTTGACAGGTGCAAGGTGTATGTATGTGAATTGGGGGAGAGAAAAACAGCAGCGGTGTGGAGAAGAGGGAGCCCTTTCCATGGAATGACGAAAAGGAGAGAAAGAGAGAGGGGTTGAGATAATGCGACATTAATTTAGCACAAAAAGAAACCTCTCTGGATAACAGATTGGGCAGTGAGAAGTACCGAGTGTCCTGTTCTTTTTTTGCAAACAGCTTTTGGAGCTCAAACTCTGAGGTTTTGGAAGTGCATGACTTTCTCTGGAGCAAAGCTATGGCATGCACAACTGGGGAGGAGGGAGGTGTCCCCAGAGTGCGTAGCATGGAATAGCAATCTCAAGGGTGCATTGGGAAAGAACAGTCTCCTTCCTGGAGTACTTTTGGAAGAGGGTTTATTGCCTCCCCTAGGACAAAAGACCCTTAAGATGCCAGCCAAAGGCCTTTCATCAACAGAGTAGAGAGGCTGTACTCCAGAGGAGGGGAGAAGATCTGTGATATGCCAGGTCCTTTAAGATTTTGGGTTTTAAATCTCAGCCACAGGCCAAAGAAAAAATGCTGGAAGCTTGTGGCACAGAGCAAACTGACTGCCTTTGTTATTCTGTGAGGGCTGCTGAACAGTGGAGATTGAGATCCTTGGTCCAGGGTTGAGAAATTGGGGTTGCACCATTTTCCCCCCAACACCAACAGGGTAGGACTTCAGAGAGCAACATAGTGGTTCCCAGTGAAGGTGGAACTTGCTTACACAAACCCTGCCTTTCTGTGCCTGCAACTGCTTGTTTACTGGGGAAAGACTGACTCTGAGCTGAAACAGCTGGCCTCTCCTCCAGACCAGCACAGCCAGCACCCCCTAGTCACCAACAGACAACTCTTTTTTTCTTTTTTTCTCCATCATTTTTTCTTTTGGAATCAGGGTCATAGATCCTGAAGAAATTATTTCTTTTTAATTTATTTCCTTCTCTCTCTCTCTCTGTCTCTCTTTTGGATTGTTCCCTTTCCTTTTCTTTTTTTTGGGGGGATCAGGTCCCCCTACCCCTTTTATTTGAGGGTTACTTCAGCAAACAAATCAAAACACATGTAGTTAAAGGTCTAAACACTTAACCACTGGAAGCAAGGAGAGGCTCTGTGCAGAGGACTGGTCAGTGGGAAAGAGCAAAACACAACATCAGAGTGGTAACGATATACACGAGAAACACTTCCTGAAGTGCTAGGCCCTAGACCGGTATGACCCCTTTTTAACATAGTAGTAGTCTCTGGTGCAGGAAACATAATAAGCTTTTAAAAAAGCAAAAGACAGAAACTTAGCCAAAATGACAAGCCGAGGAATTCTTCCCAAAAGAAAGGTCAAAAAGCAGTCACAGCCAGGGACTTGTTCAAAATAGATATAAGCAATATATCTGAATAAGAATTTAGAGCAAATGGATTAAAAAAAAAAAAAAACAAGATCCATCTGTATTTTCCATACGAGACTCATTGTAGATATAAAGATACCTGCAAATTGAAAATGAGGAGATGGTGGACCATCTATTTTGCTAACAGATGTCAAAAGAAATCCTGAGTAGACATATTTATATCAGACAAACTAGATTTTAAACAATGACTGTAACAAGAGATGAAAAAGTACATTGTATCGTAATTCATGGGTCTATTCATAAAGAAGATCTAACAATTGTAAATACTTACACCCCCATGTTGGAAGAACTCAAATATATAAATCAATTAATCACAAACATTTATAATAATACCATACTAGTAGGAGACTTTAATATAGCACTTAAAGCAATAGATAGATCATTTAAGCAGAAAATCAACAAGGAAACAATAGCTTTGAATGACATTAGACCAGATGGACTTAACAGGTATATTCAGAACACTTCATCCTAAAGCAGCAAAGTATATATTTTTCTTGAGTGCACATGGAAAATTCTCCAGAAGACATCACATACTAGGTTGCAAATCAACCCACAACAGGTACAAAAAGATCAAGATCATACTATATGTATTTTCAGATCACAACACTATGAAACTTGAGATCAACCACAAGAAAAAATTTGGAAAGCCCTCAAATACAAGGAGGTTGAAGAACATCCTACTAAATAAAGAATGGGTTAATCAGGAAATGAAAGAAATTAAAAAAAAAAAACACATGGAAGCAAATGAAAATGAAAACATGGCAGTCCAAACCCTTTAGAATCCAGCAAAGACAATCATAAGAGGAAAGTACATTGCAATTCAGGCCTATCTCAAGAAACAATAAAGCTTTCAAATACAAGACCTAACCTTGTACCTAAAGGAGCTAGCAAAGGAGAAGTAAATAAAGCCCCAAGCTAGCAAAAGAAGGGAAATAATAAAGATTAGAGCAGAAATAAATGGTATAGAAATAAAAACACAGAATAGATCAATGAAACTAAAACCTGGTTTTTTTGAAAGAATAAACAAAATTGATAAACCCTTAGCCAGACTTCTCAAAAAGAAAAGAGGACCCCCCCAAAAAATAAAATGAGTGAAAGAGGAGAGATCACAGTCAACACAACAGAAATACAAACGATTGTTAAGACAATACTATGAAAAATTATATGCCAACAAACTGGAAAACCTGGAAGAAATGGACAAAGTCCTAGAAACTCAGACAGTACCAGAACTCAAACAGGAAGAAATAGAAAATTTGAACAGGCCCGTAATCAACAAAGTAATGGAATCACTTATCAACAATCTCCCAACAAATAATAGTCCTGGGCTAGATGTCTTCCCAGGGGAATTCTATAAGATATTTTAAAAACAGTTAATACTTATTCTTCTCAAACTGTTCCAAAAAACAGAAATGGAACATTCAGACCCATTCTATGAAGGCAGCATTACCTTGATTTCAAAACCAGACCAAACAAACAAACAGCCACCTAATAAAGGAGAATTACAGGCCAATATCCCCATGAATATGGATGCAAAAATTCTCAACAAGATACCAGCAAATCAAATTCAGTAGTACATTAAAAGAATTATTCACCAGGATCAAGTGGGATTTATTCCTAGGATGCAGGGCTGGTTCAATATTTGCAAATCAATCAGTGTGAAACACATCAATAAAAGAAAGAATAAGAACCATATGATTATTTCAATAGATGCAGAAAAAGCATTTGACAATATGCAGCATTCTTTCTTGATAAAAAACCCTCAAGAAAGCAGGGATAGGAGGAACATACCTTAACATCATAAAAGCCATACACAAAACGCTCACAACTAATATCATCCTCAATGGGGAAAAACTGAGAGCTTTCTCCTAAAGGTCAGGAACATGACAGGGTTGTCCACTTTTACCACTGTTATTCAACATAGTGTTGGAAGTTCTAGCCTCGGCAATCAGATAACAAAAAGAAATAAAAGACATACAAATTGGCAAACAATTCTCAGGTGACACGATACTCTACATGGAAAACCTGAAAGACTCCACCAAAATACTGTTAAAACTGATTCGCAAATTCAGCACAGTTGCAGGATATGAAATCAATGTACAGAAATTGGTTGCATTTTTATACACTAATAATGAAGCAGCAGAAAGAGAAATCAAAGAATCGATCCTATTTACAGTTGTACCGAAAACCATAAGATCCCTAGGAAAAAACTTAACCGAAGAAATAAAAGATCTGTACACTGAAACTATAGAAATCTTATGAAACAAATTGAAGAGGACATAAAGAAATGGAAAAACATTCCATGCTCATGGATTGGAGGGACAAATATTGTTAAAATGCCAATACTGCCCAAAGCAATCTACGCATTCAATGCAATCCCCATCAAAATAACAACAGCATTCTTCACAGAGTTAGCACAAGCAATTCTAAAATTTGTACAGAACCAGAAAAGACCCTGAATATCCAAAGCAATGTTGAAAAAGAAAACCAAAAGTAGAGGCATCACAATCCTGGATTTTAAGCCATATTACAAAACTGTAATTACAAAATCAAGAGAATATGGTACTGGGACAAAAACAGACACGTTGATCAATGAAACAGAATAGAGAACCCAGAGGGGCACCTGGGTGGTTCAGCTGGTTAAGTGTCTGACTTCAGCTCAGGTCATGATCTCACAGTTCACGAGTCTGAGCCCTGCCTTGGGTTCTGTGCTGACACTCAGAGTCTGGAGCCTGCTTAGAACTCTGTGTCTCCCCTCTCTCTCTGCCCCTCCCCCACTCACACTCTGTCTCTCAAAAATAAATAAACATTAAAAAGGAAAAAAAAGAATAGAGAACCCAGAAATGGACCCACAAATGTATTACCAACTAATTTAAAAAATATTTTTTTAATGTTTTGTTTTTTTTTTTAATTTATTTCTGAGAGAGAGAGAAAGAGATACAGTATGAGCAGGGGAGGGTCAGAGAGAGAGAGATACAGAATCTGAAACAGGCTCCAGGCTCTGAGCTGGCAGTCAGCACAGAGCCTGATGTGGGGCTCAAACCCACATCACGGACCATGAGATCATGACCTGAGCTGAAGTCGGACGCTTAACCTACCAAGCCACCCAGATACCCCTGGCCAATTAATTTTTAACAAAACAAGAAAGAGTGAAAATAAGAGTGTCTTCAGCAAATGTCGCTGGGAAAACTGGACAGCTACTTGCTGAAGGCGGAAACTGGACCACTTTCTTACACCATACATAAAAATAAATTCAAAATGATGAAAGATCTAAATGTAAGACAAGAGAGTATCAAAATCCTATAGGAGAAAATAGGCAGTAACCTCTTGGACCTCAGCTGCCGCAACTTCTTACTTGCCATGTTCTCTGGAGGTAAGGGAAACAAAAACAAAAATGAACTATTGGGACTTCATCAAGATGAAAAAACTTCTGCACACCAAAGGAATTAGTCAGCAAAACTAAAAGGCAGTCAATGGAATGGGAATATATTTGCAAATGACATATTAGATATAAAGTTAGTATCCAAAATCTACAAAGAATTTATCAAAGTTGACACCCAAAAAACAAATAATCCAGTGAAGAAGTGGGCAGAAGACATGAATAGACACATTTCCAAAAAGACAATCAGATGGCTAAGAGATGGATGAAAAGATACTCAGTGTCATCCATCATGAGAGAAATGCAAATCAAAACCACAGTGAGATACCACCTCATACCTGTCAGAATCATTAAAATTGACAACTCTGGAAACAAAAATGGTGAAGATATGGAGAAAGGGGAATACTTTTGCACTGTAGGTCAGAATGCAAACTGGTGTGGCCACTCTGGAAAAGAGTATGGAGGTTACTCAAAAATTAAAAGTAGAACTACCCTACGACCCAGCAATTGCACTACTACGTATTTATCCAATGGATACAAAAATGCTAATACGAAGGGGCGCTCCAGTGGTTATGGAAGTCCTATAAACAATAGACAAATTATGGAAAGAGCCCAAATGTCCATTGACTGACAAATGGATAAGGAAGTTGTGGTATATATATACATATAATGAATGAATATATATATATATATATATATATATAATGAATATACAATGAATATATATATATATATAATGAATATGTAATGAATATATATAATGGGATATTACTTGGTGATCAAAGTAGTGGTATATATATCTAATGAATGTATATATATATAATATATATATAATGAATATATATAATGGAATATTACTTGGTGATCAAAAAGAATGAAATCTTGCCATTTGCAACAATGTGGATAAAAATAGTGTGTATTATGCTAAGAGAAATAAGTCAGAGAAAGATAAGTACCATATGATTTCACTCATACGTGGAATTTTAGAATCGCAACAAATGAACATAGGGGATGGGAAGGAAAAATAAGATGAAATCAGACAGGTAGGCAAATCTTACATTCACAGGACAAGCTGAGGGTTCCTGGAGATGAGATGGGAGGGGGTATGGGCTAAGTGAGTGATAGGTAATAAGGAGGACACTTGTTGGGATGAGCACTGGGTGTTATGTGTAAGTGATGAATCACTGGGTTCTATTCCTAAAACCAGTACTACACTGTATGTTAACTAACTTAAATTAATACATTTCTAAAAATAAAAAATAAGTTACCCATTTAAAAATAACATGTTACAAAAGACATCCATGGGATATATGGGATGCATGTTTGTATATGAAGAATGTGAACCCTGAAGGGCAGCATCAGGTAGCATAGTTTTTACCATTGGGTTCCTCTGGTCTTTACAGTCCTGTGAAGATCCTTTCATAATTAGTTGAAGTTAAGAACTTAGTGGTTAAAAGGAGTTGGACTTTAATTCTGCTAACACTTGCAGTGTGGTGCTCTTAACTTTTCTGAACTTACCAGAATTGGCTGGTAGAGGAAAGGAATTTGTAAAACTCTGCAGTTCTGTGGGTATTGTCTGTGGACTCCTGCCTCAGACCCTTTCAGTGGGTCCAGGGGGTCAAAACTGTTTTCCAGTATTCTTTGCCTTTTTCATTGTGTTAACATTTGCCGTGATGACACAAAAGCAATTGTGGATTAAACTCCTGGTACCATAATATAATTCAAGGCAGTGCTACCAAGGTGTACTGCCAGTTTAAGGATCTATTAGATGGCATAAAAATTAATAATTTTATGAAATCCTGATCTTTAGGACTTTTAAGTATTCTATGTGACAAATGCAGGGAGAGTACTTCTGCTCTAAATTATGACGGTTGTTTTGTGAAAATAATTTATGTGATCACTGGAGGTACAAGCCAAATTAGCTACCTTTTTCTTGGAGTACTTATTTATACTTTAAAACATAACTGACAAACTATGGTTATGCAGACTTAGACACTTGGAAGATATTTCTTCAAAAGTAAGCAATATGAGTCTGTCACTTCAAGGAAAACAATGTAGAGTATTTATTATCAATGATAACATTTGAGCTTTCAAACACAAATTAGAATTTAAAACTTACATCTCTGACTTGTATTTGATACCTGCCCAATACTTAAAGACTTTTCTAATGTGATCTATAGTGATCTCTCCCTCCCCCCCCCTCTGTCTACCTACCTACCTACCTACCTACCTACCTACCGATTTTTATATATATGACAGATTTGGCATTATATAAGTAGAAGTATCAATATTTGGAACATCTGCATAACTCAGTGGCCCAGTATTTTCCAGAGACCAGTTCATGATACTATAAAATCATGCAAGGGTAAAAGGTTCATTCAAAGTGATAAATAGATTAATGACTTTAATGTAAGTGGTACAAAAAGTTTTTATAAGGTTAGAGATCACATCAAAACTAACCATTAAGAATTTACCACTGATTGAGTTTTGGTATAGTATCAATGAAAGATATACACAATTATCTGTAAAGGGTATTAACATATACCTGGCTTTTCCAACTGCATATCTGAGCGAGACAAGATTTCTATCATACAGTTCAACAAAGCCAACATGTTGAATCAGTTTAAATGCTAAAGCAAATAGGAGACTCTAGCTCCCTTCTATTAACACAGACATTTAAATGATTTTCAAAAGTGTGAATATGGCATTTTTCTCACTAATCATTTTCTTTGAGAAAATAGCCATTTCCATAAGTAGTATTTTATTTACCTTTACATATAATAGAGTTGTTACTGTTACTTTAAGTTAATAGGCATTAAAAATGTTTTCTGTTAATTTCCAATGCATTAAATGTCAATAGATATAATCCATATAAACAAAAGTGCTTTAAGATCCTCAACATATTTTAAGAATGAAAGGGGTCTGAGACCAAAAATGTTGGTAAACCTTTAATAAAATCTGAATTTATCCTGGAAGCTGGTCCCATGTGAGATTTTGGTCAGGTCACATTTGTTCTGTAGCATTTTGTCATTCACTGCATGCCAGTTCATGCCTGTTCTCCATTCAGATGGAGAACATTCCACGGCAACTGGCATGCAACTGGACTTTCAGAACTTCCTATTTCTTTTTTTTTTTAATGTTTTTAATGTTTTTATTTATTTCTAGGAGAGAGAGAGAGACAGCGTGAGCAGGGGAGGGTCAGAGAGAGGGAGACACAGAATCTGAAGCAGGCTCCAGGCTCTGAGCTGGCAGCCAGCACAGAGCCCGACGTGGGTATCGAACTCACGATCCGCGAGATCATGACCTAAGCGAAAGTCGGACGCTCAACGGACTAAGCCACCCAGGCGCCCCAGAACTTCCTATTTCTAAAAAAGTAAATACATTCTTTTTAATCTCTACATCTATCAACTCAGTCCTCAATAGTACTACTCCTTTACACTTAACAAAATGGAAGCTCATAGAATCTAATGACTCTCTCCTTTTTGTTATTATCCTATATAGAGTCACATGTTTCTAGTACATCATGAAAGTTCAGTTTAAAACTTGATTAAAAAATCTACAGATGTGCCTGACTGGCTCTGTGAGAAGAGCATGCAACTCTTGATCTCAGGGTCATGAGTTCGAGCCCCATGTATGGGTACAGGTTACTTAAATAAATAAAACTTAAAAAAAAAAAACCTTCTAATTTCAAAGATAATTTTTAAAAAGTCTTAAAAGACATTAATTAGGGAAAAGATTTGGTGAGCTCCTCCAGCTTCAGGAGATAGTTATGTTTTCCCTTTGGGAGAAAAAAATTCTCAGTGTATAAGTTTTAAAAGTTGTATTGGAAAATGTGTGCTTCTTTTACCAACAAGTAAGCTATAACTGAAATAAAGAGAGGGAATATGGAATGTTTAAAAAATTCTTGCGAGAGTCCCCCCTTGCCTAAATTATGCTTGCTTCTTGTTGTCACCATAGAGTGTATCAAAAGTGAGGTGAGAAAGTTGTGACAGGAAATTACCCACGGACCTCATTGCTGATCCAGAAGAAGTGGTACTTTTCTCTCCATACTGAAACACTGATGTCATTTGCACATAAATACGCCTTTACTTATTCCTCAAATAAATGTTCAGAGCAATGATAGACCACTTGGTCTTTGAAATAGTTAAAGAAAAATTAGGTGGAGAGTGGAGTTATTTCAGATCATGTCTGAAATAGAAACAGATCATGTCTAGAATAGCAGAAGTTTCTGTCTGCGATAGAAAATGAAGGCACAGTTAACCCTAAGCTTAGTTTCTGTCCCTCAGTGCCTTAAAACATCCATTATATTGCAAAGAAAAGAATGAAATTAAGGCATTATTAGCACAAGAAGCGGAGTCATTTATAATTTTGCCAGATCCAAATACAGCATTACAGTCTACTAAAATATATTTAATTTAATTTCTTCAAGAATAAAAATTTTCTATTTTGGTGTCTAATATATATCATATTTATTTGTTTTTTCTAATGTTTACTTTTTTTGAGAGAGAGAGCACATGTGAGTGGGGGAGAGCAGAGATGGGGGCAGAGGATATTAAGCAGACTCGGCACTGACAGCAAAGAGCCCGATGTAGGACTTGAACTCAGGAACTGAGAGATCATGACCTGAGCCCCAGTCTGGTGCTTAACCACCTGAGCCACCCAGGCACCACTAGATATTTATTTATTTTAAGGATAACTAGCTCAAGTTTTAAAGATTGACAATCTATGAGGGTTTTTTTCTCCAACTGTGCTAATAATTTTATTTTACTTTATTTTGGCTGAAATGGATATATGATTTGGGGTGTTTATTTTATAAAATTTAAATTTAAAAGCTATGTGACAATTTTATTTTTTCTTCTCTGCACATTCAGTAAGTTTTTAGTGGAGGGAAAAGTTTGAAATCTGGTATTTGGGAATAGCTTCCTCCAAAATCATGAATAATGTTGTATTTCAGACAGGAGGCTCTGGGTGTGAGAGGGTCTTACAGAGGAAGGGGATGCCTCAAATCAGAATGCTTTGGGAGGTTTCCCAAGAAGGTCAGAAGCACTGAGTGTGTAATAAGCAGGGGGCACTACAGCAGCCATTATCTTCCCTCTGACAGAGCAGCTCACTGACCTGGCATGCTGGCAAATGGAGAGGAAAACTCTGCACCGAGATGTAAATTCCCCATCCAGGTCCCTCATGAATATCTTGTCTCCAGGATTCAAGCCAGTGACCTGGAAAACAAGGTTCCTCCCCAATCAAAATGACAGGCAGAGCTGGTTTCCTGTTAGGAAGACTGTGAGGTGTGTAAAAAAATTATGATTTCTGAGGGGAAAAAATTAGATGTCACACAGAGCAAAATATTACTTTCAAATGGTCCTCTGCAGTTCTTTTGAATGGCAGCTGTTAAGAATTCAATTGTGTGTATGACACGCTGGAATCCAGAATGGAAGTTCTGTTGGGGGGCAGGAATGAATAGAAATTTTCAATTTAAATACTCATTTGAGGATATTTGAATATCTGTCATTCTTTATAGCCTAAAGGTTAATTCTTGAAAAAATAATTTCCATTAGCAACACAAATTGTAACCTTGTCAATTCCTCTTATGTAATGCATCAGTACTGAAAGGCACACTCTTGCAAAACTATACTATTAAATATATAACCCTGGTTTATACAATGTTTTTCTCTAGAAGTTTCATTGATTTATCAGTTATTTGTTTATGGAGATTCATTAAGGTATGTCAACTTTTGTGTTCAATATAACATATTATGGATCATTTTTTCTTAATTATGGAAAATATTGAAATAATGAAAAATACCTGGAGTTACATATTTCATGAAAGAGATGTCTAAAATCTCTATGAAAAATATGACCATTTTATAGTATTGTATTACACAGTACTGTATATAGTCGTAGTAAGTCAATGCTTAGATTTTTATTACATTTTCCAAAGCATGTTTATTTAAAATATTCTCCTTTTTTCTAGTGATATTTTATCCTCCTTTTTATAATAATTTATAAAACTGCAACTCAATTAAGACAAATGAAGTATTCTCCCACATGATCAACTTGAAACAATTAGCCATATATCAAATATAGAATGTAATGTATGTGTAAAAATCAGAACTTAGTCTCTTTTGGTTCCCAGTAACAATATTTACACTTAATGCCAATTAAAGTAAAATTTAAAAAAGAGGTTTAGAGATTTTTAGTTTTTACAAACATGTAATTTTTTTCTTAGAAAAATAATACCTTAATATTCTTTATTTTAAAATGCTTTTTATTACTGTGATAATAGACCAATTTAAAAAATCAACTTTGAGGTTAAAAAAATCACTATCTGAAAGATATTCTTTATTTTATAATTTTTTTTATTATTGTGATGATATATAGACCAAAAAAATCAGTTTTGAAGTTGAAAAGATCACTATCTGAAAGAGAAAACAAAACCAGAAACAGATATTTTGGGATTTTCACTAGGAATTTTATACATACACACAGACATTTTTTTCCCTTGTTACTCCTACATGAAGTTTCTGTTTCTGTATTACAGGTTTTTTTTAACTTTTTGATTCAGTAAAATCCAGATGCAAATTAAATTCTGTATTGTTATGATCGTTATATCAGAGCTGGGAGGTTACCTTCCAAAAGAGTTCTTATCATGGGGAAATCTTCAGACTCAACCATTGGTGTTAAAAATGATTGATTTTGATGTTTTGGAGTGTTATGAGTGATTTTTGGAAAACTACAATTTAAATTTGCACACAGAGCTTAGACAGAATGAATATGTTAATGAGCTCCAGCCATGGATTGCACACTCAAATTATCATCAATTGTGCATGAAATTTTTCCAAGCTATTTGTTCTGAAAAATAAGTACTAAATTATGCATTCAGCTTAGATTCAGGCATAAAAAGAGGTTTTCACAAATATTTTTAGATGGCAATTTTTGTGTGTGCAAATACTATACAGTCTTGTTATATGGCATTTTTACTTTACTAGATTAACATCAACATACAAACTAGCTCCATTTATTGTCTCAAAAGCACAGGCAGATTTTTTGCTACTCTTAAATTATATCCTCAAATAATAAAATACACTATTGTTTATAAAAACTACCGTAAACATGCCTTCTGTTCACTTGTTCACTTCTATGTCACTAAAATGTACCTTCAATCTAAGGAAACGATACTTAAGCATTCACTTTCAGTAAGCATTATAATGGCAACAGTGAGTTCCTTGAATTTTGTGTTCAATTTCTCAAAGGACTTTAAAGATGTGACAACTTTGTTCATCTCTTTGAACTCTACAACAAAAGAACTTATAATTTCAGGTAAAAAAAATAATGTTATAATCATAGAAAAATTTAATACTAGAAGAATAAAAAGACAATTGAAGGTCCCTTCTGTGACTAGAACTAAGTATTTCCCAATCAATATTGTTAATTTTACTTAAGAATTTATTATTTGATCATAGGCAAATAATAGTCCAAGTAGCATATTGCAGGGTGATTCTTCATTCTTCACCACAAGAATCAGAGAAAATGTTTTGTGTAGTGGGGGTAAGGAAAGTAAGCATGGGCTTGAAGGAATCTTACTTCTTTGCTGCCTCAATTGTGCATTTAAGAAAGGGGACTGATCTTGAAGGCAGATTCAGAGGAACATGGACGTTTGTCATTGTATGAGCAACCAGTTGGGAGATCTGTAGGAAGGGCATGAATTACTCGGTATTTATTTTCTTATGCTCTGAGCTACAGATTTCAGCTGCTTACTGTAAGGGCTTCTGTTGCAGCTTAGGGATGTATAATTAGGGAATGTTTGGGCTAGAAAGTATCATAAAGACCCTAAGTCTGAGGGAACCTGGGCAGCTCAGTTGGTTAAGTGTTAAACTCTTGATTTCAGCTCAGGTCATGATTTCATGGTCCATGAGTTCGAGCCTGACAGTGCAGAACCTACTTGGAATTCCCTCCCTCTCTCTCTCTGCCTTTCCCCTGTTTGTGACCCCCTCTCTCAAAATAAATAAACAAACTTAAAAACAAAAGAAAGAACAAAAGTCTGTCTGATCTTACCATGCTCATTGATTGCTGTGTAGGCTCTAAAGTGGTTGCAGAGGAGTTCAGTCATATAGAACTTCAGTGCTTCCAAATAAGCTTGTTTGGAAGCCAGATTATACTGCAAACTTCATTATAGCTAAAGTGCCAAAAATACAACTATATTTTTTGTAATTGAAACATATAACTAAATAAGTAAATATTTGCAGTCATCTTTCGAATGACCTAATTCAGTTAGAGTGTTTGCTAACTAATTTAGTGGGTGGAAGTATCCCAAACAGTCCTGTATCTTTCAATGGCTTTGAAAAGGTATTTTATTCTTTTAGCAGAAATGAATGATCCAACATTTTTTAATTAAACAAATTTTTATATTATTTTATATTATTTTTATTTTTATATTT
This sequence comes from Proteles cristata cristata, assembly GCA_017311185.1. Classification (NCBI taxonomy): domain Eukaryota; kingdom Metazoa; phylum Chordata; class Mammalia; order Carnivora; family Hyaenidae; genus Proteles; species Proteles cristata. Next base: position 1,668,709 of record JAESUZ010004301.1, read on the forward strand.
GAGCTCAATGGCACCCATCTGTTAAAATTATGAGGTAGGTAAAATTTGTTGGTGGTTTCATCACTTTCCTAACCTACACCCTTTTCTGCCACAATTTTCTTTTCAGGTGAGTGAGTCTTTCCTTTAGATTTTCCCAGTTCACTCCCTCCCACCCTTGCAATGTCCACTGCTTTCAAGCCTTCCTAATGATCCCACTATCTGTGAATATGCATTCTCTGGACTGCCCTCCAAAGTCAGCCCTTGTTGTGTACACCCCTACCCTCCTTTGTGATTGCAGTATATCCCTAGGTGGCTGTATTTGCCAGGTATAGTTTGGTATTAAGAAATGGAAAACCCACTTCAACTAATCTGAGCAGATGAGAATGGCCATCTGTCTGAAGCTAAGAGCAGAAATTGTAGCCATGCCTTAATGTAGAACTGAAAGAAGGACCTGGGAGATAATCGATAATTAAAATTACCTTCTCCATCTGTTTTCCTCTGGGATTGCATTTGTATACATCTCTTCTCTCCATGCATTTTCTTTTCTTTAACTTCAAACCATATATGCTGCTTATTTGCAGAGGAGGCCTCACCATGAGTTGCTCCCAGAAAGTGACCTTTAGATTTGAGGCTACTCACTTTATAAGTATAGTATCTGAATTTTTAAAAATGTTTATTTATAGTTGAGAGAGAGAGACAGAGTGCAAGTGGGGAAGGGGCAGAGAGAGAGGGAGACACAGAATCTGAAACAAGCTTCAGGCTCTGAGCTGGCACCACAGAGCCTGACACAGGGCTTGAACCCACGAACTGTGGGATCATGACCCTAGCCGAAGTTCGCAGCTTAACCAACTGAGCCACCCAGCCTCCCCATCTCAATTTTTTTGAGCCAATTTTTAAGTGTACCAGTTGTAATTTTCTCAAGGACAGAACATAGCTTGTGGATTACAAGTCTAGACCTGAATTAGTCAGCTTTGTTTAGAGAAAGAGGGACCTAACATAGCCTGTGGATTACAAGTCTAGCCCTGAATTAGTCAGCTTTGTTTAGAGAAAGAGGTATCAGGAACACAATGATGAAGGCTGGAGAGCAGAGAAAGATGACTAGACTGTAAAAGGCACCTGAGACTTTCTTTCTTTTTTTTTTTCATGCAGCTTTGTTGTGTTTTTGAAATTAATAAATTGTTAGATAAATTAACTCAATAATCTGTTAATATATTCAAAAAGTGCTAGTAAATTACCCTCTGATAAAGCCTTTTAATTGCTCTTTAGTGCCTAGATCATAAGCTCAAATGCTTCTAAGGGGTTTGTCTGAAAATTACATAAATGAAAACATCTGGATATAAGGGAGTTTTCTGTGGAAGAGCTTTTGGGCAATTGGAGAGGGCGTGCCCAGTGTAAAGGCATTACACACCATTAAATCATTTTTAAAAATTATGTCTAGAAAAAATAAACACCTTGTTTGCCAGAAGTAGCCCACAGTCTGCTATTTTGTGATTGTTGAAATGAAGCTCTGCTGTGATTCAAAAAGATGACTCTAATAATTGCTCCTATTGACATCATGAAAAAGCCAGTGGAAAAGGTAGTATTGCCTTACACTATTTCTAAAGTCCAATAGGAGAAGTTCTGTATGGGGAGTTAGAAGACTTGGATTCTGGTTCTACTTTTGTGCTTACTGATTTTAAGATTTTTCAGGTAAGTTTCTTCTCTTTGGGCTCACAGAAAAAGGGGTGATTGCTGACAGGATTACAAACTTAGTATTCATCAGAACAACATGGTAGTGGTGGTGATTAGATGTGGGATGTCAAAGCAAAGAGGTCTTATCCAAGACTAACATTTTCAAAATGCCTGAGAGTGGTACCCAGGAATGTGTATTTCTAAAAACTCCCTAGGTGGTTTTAATGCAATTATAATGGTGACTACCATTTAGGAAACTGACCTAGCTGTTCGCTTAGCTCTGAAAACCTAAGAGACTAATATTCTAAGACTGACCTTTTTTCATGGGCTGCTCTGCTTGAAATGAAATCTGGGATTGCCATATTGAGTAAAACCAGACTTCCCTTGGGAAAGATTAACACATCCGCCATTATTTTCTCCTCAGAGACTAGTATGAGGGATTTCTGTTTTCCTACATGTTAAAGCTTGCCTCTGTTAGGGATCAATCATTCAACTGTTAATTCTTTTTTTTTTTTAACCATTATTTCTTGAGTCCTGGTTTTGTAATGCTGTTTATATTTTACTGTTGTGTGTGTTTGTATCTTTATACTGTCTACAATTTTTTGCTCCTCTTTAAAAAGTTAACTCTTTAGTTTTTGAGTCTAGAAAGATTGCATATACCTTAACCTTTCCCAGCCAGATTTCTCAAAATGCTATTTCATTTATATAATTCTCTTGCACGTTTCTGTCATATCTTGCATAAAGTTATACATATTATGTTAAACTGCAGAACTTGTTCCTTTTTCTGCTTTTTCCTATTCAATTTTATCTTCATAAAGCAAAAACTCTACCCTATTTATTTCTCTATTGCTGGTGCCCAACACATTGGCTTAAAAATGTATATGTCTCTGTAATGAGTAAATTAGTGACCTGAAAATTGCTGCCACCATTGCTTATATCACCACCATCACCACATCATCATTATCATCGTCATCACCACATATGTGTGTAAGAGCTTTACATGCATATTTTCATTTATTTTTCACAGGAGTGAGAGTAGTTTCCTATTTCTGTCTCCTATTGTTTTCAGATGAGAAATCTGGGTGGAGTGTAAAATAAATGGGCCAAGGTCAATATGTTGGTAAGCTGCAGAGCCAGAGTCTAAATCTAGTCTGACTTCGGAGCCCAAGGTCTTAACCACAAAGATATACTCCCTCCAACATTTATTACAGTTGCTCTGAAGTCTGGAGTAAAGATTTGTTAGGCTGCTTTAGAGTCAGGGTCACCAAATTATTCACAAAAAGAGGAACTATAAAGACATTTGTTGCTTCCCATCACTACTCACACAACCCTAGATTTTGTGTCCTTGTCTTCTTTTTTTTCTGCATGACTGCATCTCTGTGCAAGCTCTGGTCAAGGCAAAGTCACAGTGATTCTGGTTTACATTGTGACAGCCAGGAAGAAAATGCTCTATTCTGCCAGTAATACATCAACCTGTTCAGGGCAAACATAACAAAACAGAGCAAGCAAATAAAAACTCCATAGCCATCATAGTTCACTAGGTGACCGAAAAAAATAATCCGTTCATTAAAAATATTCAGCATTGTTCATCACAAATGTACAAATTGACTAATATGCTACTATTGGTGATTTCTTATGAGTCCTGGTTAGCTTTCTTTATTATGATCTGAAATGCTCTTTATAAGTGAGGCAGTAATATATTGCTGAACTTTCCACCATGCATCCCTGTCTCTGGTCATTTCTAACCACCTGAAATTCAAAAATAGTAATAGCAGCAGCTAAAATGTTCTGAACATTTACTTCGCATCATTGCATCATGTATTCTACATACATTCTTTTATTTCATCCTGAAAATATCCCTGTGAATCACAACTTAATACTATTTCCACTTCACAAATGCATGCACAGCCTGAGGCCTAGAGAGATCAAGTGAATTATCATTACCATGTAACTAATAAATGGAAAATAATTGTATTCAAATAAAATTCTATTTGATTTTAAAGCTCTCGATATGAGCTATTACTCCACACCCTCACCATTCTGCTACGTATTGCACACGTTCGTGTCCCTGCCTATGCTGCTCCCTCTGTCTGGGTTGCCTTCCCCAGAATGGTACTCACCTGGCTTCCTTCTGCTCATCATTCAAAAATCATCCCAAGGGTCACCACATCTGGAAAGCCATTCTTGTCCACATTTTCACCATCTCTTATGTCGAGTGAACTGACTTTTCTTTTCATCTTCTTATTTAGCAACACTCCATTATTGTATTTGTAAAGTCATAGTCCTTTTTGATTTTCCTATAATGTATTGTGAAAGTGTGCCCTTCTACTGTCAATGCCCAGCAAAGTGGCCAGATTGCTGGGAATGTATAAGAAATACTAAATGGAAAAATATATGAGCTCAATTACTGATTTCTTTAGAAAATATTTTCTTTTACTTCAACCTATAGAAAAGTTGCAAAAATAAGCTAAAGAATTCGAGTCCACTGTTCACCTAAATTCATCAGTTATTCAATATATTTACATTATTTCTCTCTAAGTTATATTTTTCATATATCTCTCATACAAATATAAGAGTGAATGGCATCTAGATCCACCTCTTTATAAAGATATGTGAATATACATATGTATATATTTAACGAGAGAGCAAGCTGCAGATACCACAAACTTTTATTCTTAAATATTCAGTGTATCATGTGAGAGCAAAGATATTTTCTTATATAACTACAATACAATTATCAAAATAAATATTTTTAACAATGATAGAAAAATAATGCTGTTAATACCTAATTCACAGTTTTCAAATTTTACTAGTTGTGCCAGCGCAAGATCACTCATTGTCTATTTGTCATCTCTCTTTTAGGTTAGGTTAATCTGGAATAGTTCTTCACTCTGTTTCTTTTTTTTTCTTTCACTCTTGTTACTTTGACATACTTTAGAGTATATGCCAGTTAACTTGTAGAAAAACTGATGGGTTAGTCTGATGTTTTGTCTGATTTTTCCTCCTGATTTGATTCAATTTATGCATTTTTGTCAAGAATTTCTCAGAAGTCATATTGTATCCTTCACAGTGCCTTCCATCTGGAGGTGCCTCTTGGTTCTTTGGTAGTTGCTTTTTTGCTTGTTTTTGTTTTATTTCACACTATTGGTGATATTAAGTTTTTATCATTCCCTTAAAGTGGTATCCTCTGTTCACTTTAAAGAAGTGGATACTTCATATATTATATGTGAGAATATATTTTGAGACCATATAAATATTCCTTTCCTCCTGCAAATTTTTCATTCCTGCCTGAATCACTTCCCATGATTATTGCATGATTATTTTCCTAATTCCATCATTCCCTGTGCATTTATTAGCTAGAATTCTACTTTAAGGGAGATTTTTCCTTCTTACTCATTCATTTATCTACTTTAACATAGGATCATGGATTTTTATTTTATTCAGTGGCTTATAACGCATACCAAAATTTTTAAAAATCATAAAGTCGTCTTACACTTGGCCAGTGGGCTCTCTTAAAGCTATGCTTCTTTTGCATGTTTTATTGATGATTTTCCATACAAATTTTTTTGATACTTCTCCTGTAAGAAATTTAATAATCAACAGTGTTTTGATGTCTAGGGAAAAGGAATTCTGGGACAGAGTTGAATGGTTTCCTGAACTGTAGGAAGTATAGTCATGGTAGCTATGATTTGCTGCAGCTGTCTTGAAAGAGCCAATTGCTTGCATTTCTGCCCAACTCCCAGAAACATCATCATGTTGGTAGCTTGAAATCAGCCATACTATGAAAATTGTCAGTCTTCTCTTTCCTTCCTATCCCCCATTGAAGAGATCATTGTTAAATATTTTACTAGCACATGACTAGCTATATTCCAATTTGAAATTTGCTGTTACTTTTTTCTGGCTAAGAATCCTGAAAAGCTGGTGTAGCTGTCCTTGAAATACTTAGTGTCACTTACTGGTCTCCTGCCTGAGAACACAATCTTAAAAAGCAGAGGAACATAATGAATGGGAGATAAACAGTAGCTGAGAGTAAATTCCCCACTGTTTGTCCCTCCCAAACATGTAAAAAAGGATTCATAACCCTAGAGTCATCTGGTAAAAAGAGGTCATTCCAATCCTATGAGCTTGGCTGTTTAGGGTCTCAGAGGGGTGTGTGCCTGGAGCTGAGGAGGTCTCTTCCGAATGGGCAAATACAATTACCCAGTTTCAATGGATGTAGCTGCCATTTTAGGTTCACTGATTTCTCTTCCTCTCAACCTCACAGCCCCCACACCATGTCTTTGTCTCACTGCAGCCCATCACAGAGAGCTGCTCCAGATAACTACAAGTTAAAAATGCTTGGGTGAATTTGTTCTGGAAAGTGGAGTCTCTATCAAATTCTTATTCAAAATGTGTGTGCCCAGCTGGAACATTTATGTATCTCAGATTGATAAGCAAGCCTAGGCTTGTTTTCATCAGTTTCAACTTTGCTTTGACACAGAATGTTGACACTACCAACCTGGGCTCAAATTTGATCACATGCTTTTACCAAAAGGGTGGCCAACAGGCTAGGATTTCTCTAATGTGACAGTGCTTGAATGTACTATCCAGCTTCTAATGTAACAACATTTGAAAGGCTTTCTCTAACACTAAGAGGGGTTGTAGCATTCTTGAACGGATGCAACTGTGAGGGCTGTGCCATTCTCAGAAAGGTAACCAGGAGTATGGAAGCTTTGCTTAGTCTCTTCCAAATCCACAAAAGATCACTCTCTGAATCTGCTGCTTCTAAAGGAACATAGAGAGTATAAAGGTGTATTTAAATATTTTCTCTTTCTTCTTTATGTGATGTCATAGAAGCTGCATTTTATTTTTTTACAATAATTTGAAAGTAATTTAAAGATGAAAAAATAAAAATTGTACCTTCTTTATTATTTGTAGGATTGTTTTCTGACAGATCTGATTGTGACAACCAGAGGAATATTAAATGCTGACACCTGCTATTAAGTTGGAATTTTTGATGAGGTTCAAAGATAGATCTCCATGACCTGGAAAAATAAATCAAGGTCACTGATTGACTCATGCAAAGTCTTTCAGCCATTTATATTACAATGTAATTATAGCAAACTGATGTACAATCCTGGAAGAGCTGTAACCTAGTCACATTGATACATATGCATTGTATGATGAATAAATGAAAAGAGAGGAAAGGACAAAATGCAAAGAAAATTGCTTATATTCTTTATTATAAGGAGGTTCTAAGTACTGCATAGATTCCTTAAAGATTAGTTTTCAGATACCCATTATTCAATGATTTTTAAGTTGTCTTGATTTACCATAATGTTGTTCACTTTTTATTATTGTTATTTGCATGTAAAACATAGTGCTGTTATTTTACCTGATCTCAGAAATGAGCATTATTTCAAAACCAAACACTTTCTGATTATAATAGTAAAGAATATTTAAACATCCATTGATATATCTTGAAGAAATATCAAATCAAAGTGTGTGTTAAGATTTCTTGTACTGCAATGTTTTGGGGAAATGGTGGGAGGAGAGAAATGCTCATATTTCCAGAAGCTTTCCTTATCATTTATCTCAGATTTAGACTTAGTCCTATTAAGTCAGCTTTTAGTCCCCTTGTCAAGGAGCAGTAATATAATGTATAAATAGAAGCACTATATAGAACTATGTATGTTGAAATGCTGATGCATGGGAGCACATGGACCCCAATGTTCATAGCAGCACTCTCCATAATAGCTAAAACATGGAAAAAACCTAAGTGTCCATCAGCAGACGAATGGATCAAGAAGATGTGGTTTATCTATACCATGGAATACTAGAAGGCAATGAGAAACAATGAAATCTGGCCGTGTGTAGCAACATGGATGGACCTTGAGGGGGTTATGCTGAGCGAAATAAGTCAGGCAGAGAAGGACAAATATCATATGTTTGCACGTATAGGAGGATTAGGAGGAACTTGACGGAGGAACAAGGGGGAGAAGAAGGGGGAAATGGTGGGAGAAAGGGAGAGAGGCAAACCATGAGAGACTCTTGAATGCTGACAAAAACTGAGGACTGATGGATGTTGGGGGGAGGAGGGATGGACATGGAGGTGGGCACTTGTGGGGATGAGCACTGAGTGTTATGTGGAAACTAATTTGACAATAAACTATTTGTAAAAAAAAAAAAAAAGAAATTACAATACAAAATAAAAAAAAATTATGTATGTTGGGGGTGCAACTTATTGTTAGCAGTATTTTCTTTCTTGGATGAAAAGGAAAGTGCTGATTGGCAGCCCCGTTGCCTGAAGTATGGAGAATAGTCAAGAATTTATTGGTTAGGGTCACCTGGGTGACTCATTCGATTAAGTGTCCAACTTTTGGTTTCGGCTCAGGTCATGATCTCATGGTTTGTGGATTCAAGTCCCGCATTGGGCCCTGTGCTGACAGTGCAGAGCCTGTTTGGGATTCTTTCTCTCTCCTTCTCTCTTTCTGCCCTTCCCACACACACTCTCTCTCTCAAAATAAATAAATAAATGAAGACTTCATTAGTTAAAAAAGTGTAACAACAGGGGCACCTGGGTGGCTCAGTCGGTTGAGCGTCCGACTTCGGCCCAGGTCATGATCTCACAGTTCGTGGGTTCAAGCCCCATGTCGGGCTTTGTGCTGACAGAGCCTGGAGCCTGCTTTGAATTCTGTGTCTCCCTTTCTCTCTCTGACCCTCCCACACTCATTCTGTGTTTCTCTCTGTCTCAATAATAAACGTTTAAAAAAAAAAAGTGTAACAACAAGGGGTTGCTTAGCCTTTCCCTTGGTTCTAGTCAAGATCAGTTCCTTTCCTTAGTTATTCTTTGGAGGAAAGAAAAAAAAATAGAAAATTTCAAGGAGCAAAGCTTGTAGTTAAAAGATGTTGTGACAAAATTTCTTATACCTGAGAAAATATGAAATAGAGGGCCCCGGTGGATGGGTTGTCTTTTTTGTTTGTTTCTAGTTCCAAGAGATTCCAATACACTGTTGCTCTTAGTGAATAGCTAAATGAAATACTTAAACACAGTGTGCATAGGTGATTCTCATAGACCAAATGGCTTTTTTTCAGGTACACCTAAAATGTATTACAGAAAACAAAATTTCAGTATTCTTTAAAATGGATCCATTCTTTTAATATGTATGAATTGCATGAATTTTTCCATCTTTTTGACTATGTGCCTTAAAGCTATGTGCCGTAAAAGTTTTATATGGCATTCCCTTCATCTAAGATTGCATCAAGCTTTTCTTTTTGTAGTGGTATTATGGATTCTCTCTCTCTCTCTCCCTCCCTCTTTCTTTCTCTCTTTCTGTATCGCTATCTCTGTCTCTGTCTGTATCTATCCCTATCCCTTTTCTTATATTAGTCCTTATCTCTATCTAGATATTTATGTTATCCAGTAATTAGCTCTTTAACTATATAGTTCTCTATATTTAATACTTTATATTGCATGGTATACTAGCATGACCTCCATCTTCTGGAGCATATTATTTGTCATTCTCAGGATATTCTTTCCTGTTTTCTCTAAAACCTCAATTGAGAATCATTGAACTAAAGTAATCTTCTCATGGATCTTATTGTGAAGGCATTTTTTTTAAATTAAAGATTTGTTTAATTTACAAATTAAATGATGTGAACATTTTCAAAAAGAAGTTGGGATTTTTAAGGTCATTTCTGGAAATTATAAAGAAATTAAAGTTACTTTCTATAGAACATCATAACCCAACTCAAAAGTTATGAAAACAGAAAAATAATTTATCTCTTATTTCCTGCTGATTAAAATTTGATGTTGTGTCAACCTTAATTAAGACTATAATCTCAAAATTGTGCTTTTATTCTCAAGAAGCCTACTGATGACTCTCTATGTCATAAAAATGATTTAGCCACACTTGACTGGATCAAGGAAGCAAGTTGTTTTCTCAAGAAAATTCATGATTCAGTGCACACCATATTAAACATTTGAATACAAGAAATGTATAAGCCAGTGAAACAAAATGAATTCTCATGTCTATAAATATTTACATTTGCAGAATGTATAATGTAGGATGCCCTAAAATTTGACTAAATGGAGCATTTGTGTCCAGGTAGGGAGTGTGTGTGTTGGGGGGGCATAGCAACACTTTTAGAAAGCTGAATAGATTGCAAAACTAAATCATGTCAGATGCTGTAGAGTAGCTTAAATAGGATTGTGTCTCTGTGCTTTTTCAGTAGTTAATATGCAGATAGAGCACTTTTGTGGAATTAGTTTGGCTCCTATTCAGCTCCCAGCAATATCAATATTAAATCTCTAGTACAGTTGAATAAGTAGGAGATTAACATATTTCCAGATTCATTTTATTATGTACCTTGATGGTTGATTTCTTGTATTGAAAAAAAAATTACTTCTGAAGTTACTCCATAGATGAATAATTTCATTCTAAAGCCATGAAAATTTGTACACGTTTTAGGTATAACAGACCAACTTAGTAGCTTTAAGAAAAGTTAAAGAGGAAGGAATTCCTTTCTGTCTTATTTTAGCATGACTAGTTGTCGATATTTTTGTACAAATGGTATATTCTGGATACAGTTGATGAATATTAGCCTTGTTGCTAATGTACTTAAATATCACATTTAAAATGTTACTAATTGCTTCTATCTTTTTCTTGGCCCCCCCTTGTCTTTTTTAGGCAAGTAGGTATAACAAAAAAGTGCATATCTCCTATCTGTAATGTTCCCTATAGCGAGTTCTATTTTGCTTGTGCGTCGTCTGCAATTTTCCTCTTGAAATTTGGCACAATATACATAAAAATTAGAATATCTGCCACTAGTATAGTAGATTCTGCCAGACAGAACCATCAATATGAAAAAGGAGAAAAAAAAAACCCCAAAAACAAAAACACTGCCTTTCATAGATCACACTTCAGCCATCACAGTGACAAAATAATTGCAGGACCAGTAATATTAGTCAGACCACATGGGCACAGGACACCGAGTCTGTGACAGAAGCAAATGTGCTATTAAGAAAGTAGCCAAGTAAGGGCATGCTGTTCTGACATGTCGAGTGCTGCCTGTGAATATAGAATGCCTTCTTTGAGTGAATGTCAGGGCATGGTGATTACCATAATTAAAACATACACATATGGCACATTTGTAACTGTTTAAGGTTCCAGCAAGTAAAGATTAGTCACAACTGGAAATCTGCCACAGCCACCGTGGCCTAAAGACTTTGCTGAGTTCAGGTATTAGAGGTAACACCCATTTAAAGAAAGCACAGCCCTAAACTCAGGGAGCTCTGTTGCCTCATGGCCTCCCAGAATCTATTTACTCATGCTATGGTTTGAAAGAAAAAAATAAACTCATTGACTTCAGCGAGTTTTATATTTCTCACCAAGCAGCAAAAACTGAGAAGCTTTGGATCTTTTATTTTATATGGAAGTAAAAAAATTTTCTTCCTCTATGAGAGCCTAGCAATAAAATAATCTGGAAAATCACATTAATTATTATGCATTAAAGGTTGAATTGATGAGCATCACATCAAGTAGTACCTAGATGTACTCTAACTTTTCAAATGCACCAATACCATGGTTATATGTAGCCTATAGATTGGAAGGATTTATATATTTCCAGTACCTAGTTGATTTATTTAAAAAAAAAAAAACAACACTGTGTAACTCATACTTTGCTTCTCAAATTAGCTTTTTGGCACAAAGTAAAAAGTTTTGCTCTGTTTTAATTTTTTTTAATGTTTTTGAGAAAGAAAGAGAGACGGAGAGAGAGAGAGGGAGCTTACATGTGAGCAGGGGAGGGGCAGAGAGTGAGACACACACACACAGAATCCCAAGCAGGCTCCAGACTCTGAGCTGTCAGCACAGAGCCCAACGCAGGGTTCAAACTCATGGACTATGAGATCATGACGTGAGCCGAGATTGGATACTAAACTGACTGAGCTACCCAAGTGCCCCTGTTTGTTTTGTTTTATAACAGATTAATCTAGTATGAGATGATGGTGGTATAATGTAATAATACAGTTAACAACCCAAGTAAAGTTATGGTTTTATTTCCCAAGAATGGATATTGCTGAGGAATACTTGTAGTCTGTTTTTTAATAAGTCAAAATTGTGGAAGATTGTGGACACTAAATTGAAGCAGTTACCTGCTTTAAAAATATTTCTTCCAGAGGTTCCTGAGTAGCTGTCAGTTGAGCATGCTGCTCTTGATTTTATCTCAGGTCATGATCCTAGCCAGGTTTGTGGGATAAGCCCAACATCAGTGTGGAGCCTGCTTCAGACTCTCTCTGTCTCTCTGTTTCTCTGACTCTCTCTCCCTCTGCTGCTCTTCTCTATTTGCACACTTTTTTCTATCTAAATAAATGATAAAATTTTTAAATAAAAAATTTTCTTCCAAATTGTACTTCAAATAAAATGTAAATTAATTATAGTCAAAAAAGTTTACATTTTATACTAAAATTTTAGACACATTTTGAGAGAAAGAGAGAGAGAGAGAGAGAGAGAGAGAACAGAAGAGAGGGGAGAGGAATGAGAGAGAATGCCAAGGAAACTCCACACTAGTGTGGAGCCCAATATGGGGCTTGATTCCCTGCAATCATGACCTGAGTTGAAATCAAAAGTTCAGCACTCAACTGATGAGCCACACTGGTATACCTATACCAAAATTTTAAAAGAATATTTTTGAGAGAAAAATCCTTCCTCATTTCTATGAATTGTCTAATTTAATAAAAATCTATTACATACTTGCACAATATTTATTAAATACTTGTTATCCAAGGGGTATTAACCTACCTTAATATATATTTTTGAAAAGTTGTGTCACCTTTCTTAAGGTCACAATGAAATTCGTGATCTCTCTGGCATTTAATGTGGAAACCAGCTCCAGCTATCCTGTAATGCATGGGTTATTTGTCCTTTGCCTGCTAAAGTAGCCAGTTTCCACCTCAAACATCTTCATACCTCTTCTTCTCTTGGTAAGACTTTTCTCTAGCATCACAAGAGCTTACTCCGTCATGAGTAGGGACAATCTGGAAGTGAGGAGTAAAGACCAAAGTGAGTCAAAAGAAGCAATGGGTAAAATGCTCCAGCATTTCTATCCTTGGTTTCAGTATAGAATTCTGACGCATGTGCCACATGGTTTCTAATGGGGGCTGGCTTTCATTTACTCACAGAGGTAGCATACACATAAATTCCTCCAAAATTCCCTTTCATCTTTCCCTCTACCCAAGTTTTAGTCTCATTATCTGCTTTGGGGAGATGACAATCTAAGACATAGTTTTTCCTAAGAAGGATTGTCCTGAAGCCTCACAACTATTGAATACTCTGCTGAGTATTCAGTAGATTATATAGGCACACATATGCACACACACATGCACATAACATATATGTATGGGTGCATGTGTGTGTGTTTATACACACATATATAAAATATATATGAATATATATTTAATGGATCTAGAATCTATAAATATAAAGTAGATTTTATATGGTTTCAACACATACTAAATTTTTCAAGAATACATCTAGGGGGCAAATGGGGAGACTTTACTTAGTTTTGTTTTCATCTTCATCAAGAAGTTTTCAGCACGTTGGAAAATCTTGCCACCATTGGTAGAAGCTTGTCTTTTTTTTTTATTTTTTTTTACAAGTATGATTAAATTTTTTAAAAATATTTTTTATTTATTTCTAGGAGAGAGAGAGAGAGAGAGACAGACCGTGAGCAAGGGAGGGTCAGAGAGAGAGGGAGTCACAGACTGAAACAGGCTCCAGGCTCTGAGCCGGCAGTCAGCACAGAGCCCGACGCGGGGCTCGAACCCACAAACCGCGAGATCATGACCTAAGTGAAAGTCGGACGCTTAACCGACTAAGCCATCCAGGCACCCCAGAAGCTTGTCTTTTGAACAGACCATTGTGACTGCAATCTGTAGAGCCTAATGAATAGGCCATTGTTGGTATTATTGAACAATTAGGTGTCTTGGGAAATTCTTACAAGACAGATAGTGGTATCTTGGACTAAAGAACTGTCTTGGATCTGAAAATAGTGATATTTTAAGGGAGAGTAGAACCAGTGAATATGGATTGAAGGAAAGAGAAACATGTAAAGAGTGACTGCTAATCTTCCAGGTGATATAACTGAATAGATGGTGGTAGTGACATACACAGAGGAAAGACAAAGTAGAAGATAATCATCTTTATATGTGAATCCTGAGTTTGGTTTCCACAGACTGAATTTGAGCTGTCATTGAGATATGCAAAAGGAAATGTTAGGTAAGCACCTGAATATTCATTTGTCTGGAAATTAGAGAACAGGTCAGATTCAGAGACATACATGTCATATATCACCATCCTCTAGAAGAGTAATAGATTTTGATGGCATAGCTGGAATTGCCCAGGGAGAGAATATAGGGTGAGACAAGAAGCCTGAAAGGGAGTTTTCAAAACAAGCTATAAAGCAGAAGCCAGTAGGGTAGGGGAAACCATAAAAGGCATAATCATGACAGCCAAGGGAAGAGAGTACTTCTAGATTAAAGGCCAAATTTTGCTTCACAATAGCAACCAAAAATTGCTAATTTGGTTTGGCAGCAGACGAGTCAGAAAGAACTGAATTCAACTTTTGGCTTCGCCATTGCATGTTTACTCTGTAAACTGAAACAAGTTACTTATAATTCCTCCATATATATGGTCTAGATAGAATTGTTGACCTCACAGAAATATTTTCAAGATTAAATGAGGTAATGTTGGTTTAGGGCTTAGCATACGCTATCTTAATTAACAGAAATTTAATCAAAGGAGGAGGACTCAGGTTAGATTTACAACATCTCTGTAACCTATTCGACATTCAGTGTAACCAAGAGAAATTTGAATTGCTGATTCCTACCGTGAAAGAAAGATGGCAGATCCAAGTAATATAAAACAATTCCAATAGCTAAAAATCAATAAACAGTGTTTATTACAGAACCTAATTATAGTTAAATTCTCATTTATTGAGAATCATTAAGAAATAGTGGGATCATTATCAAGGCATTTTCTATGCTATCCTGTACTATGCTACTCTGTTCCCATACCTACTATTTATTCATTTTATTTATTTATTTATTTATTTATTTATTTATTTTTAGTTTCAAATTTGTATTCAAATGCTAGTTAGCTAACCTGTAGTGTAATATTTGTTTCAGGAGTAGAATTTAGTGATTCATCACTTACATATAACACCCAGTGCTCAACATGAGTGCCTTCCTTGATACTCATCACCCATTTAGCCCTTCCCCCCACCCCAACTCCCCTCCAGAAACCCTCAGTTTTTTCTCTACAGTTTATAGTCTCTCATGGTTTGCTTACCTTTTTTCCCCCTTCCCCGTCATTCATGCATTTTGTTTCTTAAATTCCACATATGAGTGAAATCATATGGCATTTGTCTTTCTCTGTCTGAATAGTTTTGCTTAGCATGATACTCTCCAGCTCCAGCCACATTGCTGCAAATCATGCCTGCTTCTAAAAGCATTTTATATTATTATCTTCTCTCTCTGGCAGTCCCTGGTGATTTCAAGTTGTGCCAGGTTGCTTGTGATTAACCAACATTTCCTTCTCCTCAAACAGTCACTTTGTGCTGCTTTAGTCAATGATGAGGCCATTGTCTTTCCTTTTTTCCCCATCTTATGGCTTAAATTTGGGGCAATGAGTAGCTTCTTTAGGCAAATTTTTAACTTCGGTATGTATTTAATATATAAAATATAGACGAATCTGCTGATTGCCATTTCTGGTTCAAGTTATGAATATTAACCTATGCATTGAAAATAATAACTTACTAGGGACACCTGGGTGGCTCAGTGCATTAAACGTCTTGACTTCAGCTCAGGTCATGATCTCACGGTTCGGGAGTTTGAGCCTTGCATCAGGCTCTGTGCTGACAGCTGCAAGGCTCTGTGCTGACAGCTCAGAGCCTGGATCCTGCTTCGGATTCTGTGTCTCCCTCTCTCTCTGCCCCTCCTGCACTCACATTATCTCTCCCTCCTTTTTTTTTTTTTTCTTCTCTCTCTCAAAAATAAACATTTAAAAAATTCAAAATAATAAAAATTTACTTTATTTGGTCTATGGACATTTAGTGTAGTTAAGAATCATCTGGGGAACTTATTAAAAACTCTAAACCTAAAAAAAAAATGAAATAAAGAAATAAAAATATAATAAAAACCCTAAATCTCAGTCAGAGTTTCTAATTTAGTAGGTCTTGTTTGGCACTCAGAAATCTTAATTATTAAAAAGCCACCAACAAATTCTGATATATATCAAGCACTCAGTTCAGAAAGCATAGTGGCTTAAAATTTGGTGCTGTCTAGATATACTGGATTTGAGTCTCAGCTCTGTGACTTACTAGCTTTGAAACCTTAGACAATTTACTTAAGCTTAAGTTTTCTTATATAGAAAATGAAACTCATAATAGTAGCTACATTATAGGTTTGTTGTGAGGATTAAGTAAGTCAATCATAAAAGTTTTTAGCACAGTACCTGACACATACTAAGTGCTTATCTTAGGTCAATTTCCTTGGAAAGCAGACCCTAAAACAAGGATTTGTATAGTTGCTTACTTGAGAGGTCATCATAGCAAATAAGTGAGTGATGAAGGAGAGAGAGAGGGGAGGGAGAAAATCCAGTGGAAGGTGAATTGATGGGTTGGTTACCACTGAGGGTAGCTAGGGTTCAAAACCATGGGGAACCTTCTGAGGGGTACCTTAGAACTATCCCATCAGAGGAAAGGGAGGCTTGAGAATCCATCCACCAGCTCCTATCCCCAACTGGTTGAAAGTTGCCTGGGGGTGGTAATTTTTCTCACTTCTGGGCTGTATCTGTTCATGGATGATCATCTGTCTTCCTTGACTTCAGAGAAAGCCTTGCAGCTTAAAGCAGAAACACCACTGGCCATTTGATAGGGGCCTGGCATTATGTATGAAACTGTCAACCAGAACTGAGCTGAAATTAGGGGGCCGGAGTTATATGACAAGATTCATCCCAGGCATCTGCTGCAATTGTTAATTATGAGTGACACATTATGTGTTCCACAAATGCTAGTCATTATTTTCAAATTTTAGACATTGTGCTAAAATTCTTTACATGCTTATTTCACTTACATTCAGTAAAACCCTTTGAGGTGTTACTATGTTCATTTCACAGAAACTGATAACTGGAAAGATTAGCTAAAATGAAAATGCACAATATCACACTTAAGAAGTAGCATGTTTTAAAACTAAGTTATTTTTCATCCTGACTATCTGTACCTCAATATGAATAAATCTGAAAGGTGGTAAGAGAGAACAAAGACATATCCCCAGAGTTTAAGTTCTTGAGGTACTTACAGGAACAACAGCAGTTTTATATAACTTTAAGATTCCAAAAGCTAAAAAAAATCAGAGTTAAATGTCGCCCTAAAAGCCATCTAATGACTTAATTTCCCAATGGGTAAAGTTGTTTTTTGTCAAAATGTTTAAGAATACAACATAAGGGGGACCTGGGTGGCTCAGTCGATTAAGCGTCCAACTTTGGCTCAGGTCATGATCTCACCATTCATGGGTTTGAGCCCTGCGTTGGACTCTGATGACAGCTAGCCTGGAGCCTGCTTCAGATTCTGTGTCTCCCTCTCTCTCTGACCCTCCCCTGCTCACGCTGTGTCTCTCTTTTTTTCAGAAATAAAAACATTTATAAAAAAGAATACAACAGAAAATGTATAATAAAAAATCAGAAAAGTACAGAAATAACCTGTCACTTGCATCTAATACTTTTTGTCGGATATTGCTAAGAAAATAATTTTATTTTAATTTTATTATGTCCACTTTGCAAAAGAGAAAACTTGATACAATGGAAGAGACTGTGACAAGCCTGGGTTTACCAAGTAATCATCTTGAATTTAAAACAATTACGTGAAAATTTCAGCTTGGTGCTAAATATCATGAAACAATACAAAACAATAAATTCCTTGTAAAACCTTTTCCATTCCGGCATAAAGGTGAAACAATACCTCAAAAGGAACATTTTTTTAAAAGACTATTTTGCTAAGATGAAACATGCAATCTATGATACGCTGAGGAGTGATTTTGAAGTGGGACCCGGTGCTGTGCCTGCACTTGGGCTGAGCAGACCAGCTGTGCTAGTCATTCTGTTGGAAGGAATACCTGCTGAGAGAATCGCCTGCATGTGTTCCTTAATTTCCTGCATTATCATATCTTTATAATCAGCTTCTAAACCATGGCACCATTATGAAGACTGAAATACTAGGTGCTGGGAGAGTTTCTAGGAGATGTAGTTTGAAGTGGAATATTTTATTTAGACTCATCATTCAGTAAGTGTGTGTTTCTGTGTCTGTGTGTGTGTCTATGTGTGTATGAATTCATACATATGTGTATATACACATAGACCCTTCTGTTTGCCTTACCTAAGGCATGAGCCACTTATGTTAATTTACCATAATGAGGTCTCAGACTCAGAAGGTCTTCAAGTAGTTAAGTAAGAAATATTATCTCATTTTAAGAAGGCTGAATCAGACAAAAGTATTTGGGTGGTGCATACACTGTGAGAAGAAAAAAAAAAACACATGTTTACAGACACACTGCAGAGTCCAAAATAATGGATATACCTTCAATTGAAAATGATATTCTTTTCACAGTTAGATGATTGATGCTTCTTTATATGGGGTGGATGCAGGAAATAGACTTATGCATCAGAACCATATTTTTATGAGGCTCCAGTATTCCGTGTTTATCCTTTAGATATTCTTTTTAAAATTTTTTAATTTTTTTTTTTTTTGAGAGACAGAGCATGAATGGTGGAGGGGCAAAGAGAGTAGAAGACACAAAATCCAAAGCAGGCTCCAGGCTCTGAGCTGTCAGTACAGAGCCCGATACGGGGCTGGAACTCATGAACTGTGATATCATGATCTGAGCCGAAGTCGGATGCTCAACTGACTATGCCACTCAGGTGCCCCTCTCCTTTAGATATTCTTAAACCATGAGCTGCCATTTTATTCTATGCAGTTTCGCACTGCATAGAGACATTATGTAATTTTGCAGTTAGTGAGAATTTAGATTTAACTTCAGAGAACAACAATTTTTATTATTTGGAATACTAATCTGCGTTTTATAGAACATTTTGATAAGATTAAATAGTAACATTTCTCTTCTTTCCCTTATATTTTTCAATTGCTGTTATTGATAAGACTAAGTTTATATTGTTTAAAGCAGTGTATTGTTATATCATCAAAATTTGTAAGCATGAGTGAAATGGAGGATGATAGTATGATATAACATAAAACACACACACACACACACACACACACACAACAGCAAGATAAGGTGTCCAGAAGAGAAGCCCATGTTCAGTGAAGGTTAAATGCTTAGATTAGGGCATGGTGGGTCTGAAGTGGTGAAGAGAAATTCATGTGGGAGAACCAGAAGGTTTTTTTTTTTTTTTTTTTTTTTTGCATGCTCTGCTGGTTGAGGGAACCAAATGCTCAGATTCCCTCAAGCAAATTAATAATGTTTACTTCTTCACATTTGAAGCGACCCTCTGTATCATTAAAACAATGGTTCAAATTAATTTGGCAGTTAAGAATCAATGTGAGCAGCCATAGGTAGCAAAATGAAAAGCCTCAAATGTGTGGGCATCTCACTTGGAGTGGACGCAGGTCTGGACGATGCAGAAAGTCCATCCACTTAAATGATCTAGGCCCAAAATACGCCCTCTGTGCTGATGGTACTCACATGTTCCAGAATAAACTTCCTAAAGTTCTCTGGATTTGTCCATTTAAATGACCATAGGGAATTTATGCTAACACTAAAGACGAGTCAGAATTTTTGTAAGCAGTTATCTGCTCTTCCTGTGTTCTTGATGTCAGGGAAGAGCATCACAAGCCTATAAAAGTAAAGTTCGAGAAACTGTGTATTTTTAAACTGTAAAGGACTTTTTAAAAAAGCAGTATGAATAAAATATTCCTTTCTCTTTCCTTTCAGCTTCATTTGGAAATGGACCCAAATAAAACTGCAGTTTATAATTTGTAATTTTTACCATGTTATGATTATTATTTCTTATGCTCTTGCATTTAATAACACATGACTGGCATGTCTTATGTTTCTTTTCTACTGTAAACCACACTTGAAATGAACAAATCTCCTAAACTGAATAAGTTGTGCTGTACTTATGAGGTCCTCAGCCATGAATTGGTGGTTCATCATTTATGGCAGCAATATATTTCCCCAGACAGACTCCGTCAATTTTGTCTCTACCATATTCAATGAACAAAAAATTTCATTTTATACTTGATAGTATTGGCCATGTGCTCTTCTGTGAAAGAGTTGGTGTTTTGGGTATGTTCAAACATAGTCATAAATTAAAACTTGCAGAGTGCACAGTCTGAGTAACATGCACTATGGTTCTAAGCCTAGTTATGGAGAAACCAGAACAATAGAGCACAGGTTTATTCCTTCCTGCCTCAAACATATTTCATTCCAAAAATTGGCTGGTAAAACCAGAAAAATACAGGGCACCTGGATGAGTCAGTTGGTTGAGCATGTGACTCTTAATTTTGGCTCTGGTTATGATCCCAAGGTCATGGGATCGAGCCCTGTGTTGGACTCTACGCTGAGCACGGAGCCAGCTTAAGATTCTCCCTCTCTCACTCTGCATCTCTCTCCCACTCACGCTCTCTCTTTTTCAGATAAAAAAAACTGTTAAAGGGAAAAATAATAATTAAAATTATAGTTTAAATACGTAGTTTATATACCTTAAATATTCTTGTATCTAAATGTGCTGAGAACTTGGTATTTATTTATCAGTTTATTTATCAGTTACTTATTCATTTTGTGAAGTATGATTGCTATATGGTAAAGTACTTCAACTAAATCCAAAAGAATGAAGTCTTACTTAACACAGTATTATAGAGATTATTTGAGAAATAAACCAGTAAATATTTACTTCTATGAATCAATAAGTTAGATTCTTTCTCCTTGATTCCTTAAGTTATCAGTCTAATATGCTAGTTATTTACTTGAGAAATGATAGTCATTTTCATTGGTCAGCTGGAATTGAAAACTGGGGTTTGGAGAGTTTAGTGAAGTGTTACATTTTGTCGGTTTGCTTTTTAATATCCCTTATTATAATGTTAATATTAAAACAAGAACAATAGTATTCAACATATTACTATAATATTCACTATCTATATCTATGCTGGAGTCCATGAAAACATAATCTAATACAGTATCTGTATGGGGATTGGATTTTATCATTTTGTTGTGAAATTTTAATTCTTTATTGGGCAGAGCATTTCCAAGATAGTAATATTGAAGCTTTCTTTAACCAGAACACCAGTGCCTTAACCAGCTTATCAGGGTGACTGAGAGTTAAAGATGATGCCTATAGGGGCACCTGGGTGGCTCAGTTGGTTAAGCACTGACTTCAGCTCAGGTCATCATCTCACAGTTCATGAGGTCAAGTCCCATGTAGGTCTCTGTGCTGACAGCTCAAAGCCTGAAGCCTGCTTCAGATTCTGTGTCTCCCTCTCTCTCTGCTCCTCTCTCTCTCTCTCTAAAATAAAATAAACATTAAAAAAATTTTAAGACAGTGCATATACATAGCTATTTATATCTTCACTCACATCTCCAATCCAACTATACTAGAGAGATGGCCATCATTCTGTCACTAGACTAGTTTTCTGCTTTGCTTCTTTTTCCTAGTATGTTGCAAACCCTTGCAGATGCCTTCTGTATTAACTCCATCTCTTATTATATTGCACAAGCTTCTGTGTCCTCATGCAAAAAGATCCCTGTACCTCCTACTCCTGTAACTGTTGCTATGGCAGCTCTTGTTTTCTGAGCTACATGTACTCCACTTAATTTCTTTGCACAGTATTGTACATGATATTGCTGTATTGAACTCGTTTGTTTTCTTTCTTCGTTGAATTAAACTACTTATGCATCTAAACTTTCTTCTTTTTGTTTTAGTTTTCTTTCTGAATTTGGCAACTATTTTCAAGATTGAGCCTTTGTATTTTTGTTTTTTGTTTTCTTCTGTTTAATTGAAGGACATATACTTATAAAAACTTAATAATACACACAAAAAAAAGAATATAACAACCTAATTCACATTAGTCACACAGGAATAACACATTTTAACATTAGATCTCCTCACATGTATGCATATATTAATATGCTAATAATAAAGTAATAATAAATAATTATTCCCTTCACAT
Organism: Proteles cristata cristata; assembly: GCA_017311185.1. Classification (NCBI taxonomy): domain Eukaryota; kingdom Metazoa; phylum Chordata; class Mammalia; order Carnivora; family Hyaenidae; genus Proteles; species Proteles cristata. Next base: position 1,690,576 of record JAESUZ010004301.1, read on the forward strand.
GTATGTATTATACAAAAGTGAAGACCAACGGGATGATAAAATGGATGTATAGGCAGCAAAAATAATTTTATAAAAATTCAATCATACTATAACAGGTTTTAAAATAAAGCACAGTAATATTTTACTAAAATTAAAAAATCAAAGAAAATTTTTATTTTGATATTTTTGTATGAAAGATATATTATTTCTAAAAAAGTTCTAATTCTAGTGTGCGATACCGTTAAAAAGATGGAGTCTTTTTTTTTTTAAACTACCTCTATCCTACTGGACTCCCAGTAGTTTATTAGCATATCTTTCCACTGAGCTTTCAGCCCTTTGAAATTTGTGTCTTTTTGCAATTGCCTCTTTTCCACCTCATCAGGGCTCTAGGCCTCATCTCATTCCACTACGTGGTATTTAAACGCAGATTTTTTTTTTCCTGAAGTTTTAAGTAGTTGAAACTTTTATATTGCTTCCTGAGTGTGTTCTGGAAATTAGGGAGAGACTAATATTTAGTCAGATACAATTTAAAAAGGAGACTTCTCAATTATTAATTATTTTTGAAAGAGCTAATCTATCCATGCCTATTAAAAGGTACTAGGAGAAGTGCTTTATACAAATTACTCTTTATAATCCTAAAGCAAACTTCTATGGTAGGTACTATTATCATCCTCATGTTAGAGGTGAAAAAAAAAAAAAAGGGATGTAGAGAGATTAACTTGCTAAAAACCACAGAACTAGGGGGTGTTTGGTGGCTCAGTCAGTGGAGCCTCTGATTTGAGCTTGGGTCACGATCTCATGATTCCTGAATTTGAGCCCCACGTCAGGCTCTGTGCTGATGGATCCTGGAACCTTATTTGGATTCTGTGTCTGCCCTCCCCCCCCCTCCTCTTCTTGCACTCTGTCTCTCTCTGTCTCTCAAAAATGAATAAGCTTTTAAAAAATTAATAAAACCATAGAGCTAATAAATGGACCAACTACCACCTAGTCCAAAGAGTTTGGAGTCCAGTCTCAATACCCATGTGATCTTCCCTCCTTGTATTAAATGTGATTACTCCAAGATCTACACACTAATAGTGAGAATTATTCATATATTTGAACATATTCCGTTTCAGAACCGTTACAATTAATGTGTCATTATTTTCTACATTTATGTAATATGTGAGAAACCTGATGTTTACTCAGCTTCTGGGCTCCAAGCAGGGAAAAAAAAAAAGCCTTTCAGTTTTGATTAGTCAACTAGAGTCAGTTTAAAGAGAACATCTACTCAGGGGGCATTTTTTAATGTACCATCTTCAAATGATTTAATGTGTTTTCCATGATTATCTTTGACACTTTGGATAATTAACAAACACATTTACAATTTTTGAAAGGGCTAGGATACTCTTCTTCTTACATGATGAGAAAACTTGACTTAAAATTATGACTGTCATCTGACTGGTTAGTGACCAGGAAGTCATCTACTAGCCACTATTTAAAAGGAGGAAAAAAATAACCAAAATATTTCTTCAGATATTTAATTGACCAAGATTATATAAAATCTTATTTTTACTTATAAACTGAACATATTTGGAAGCTTTATTAGCCTCTTCAAATAATTAAGATACTGTTTATTAGAAAAGTATAATATATATAAGATTATTATCTTATTATATATTATCTTACTATTATCACAGTATGTATAAGCTTATTATCTTTTATGTAGAATATATATAAGATATTAGATAAGATATATATAATATATGATATCATATATCATATCATATATCATATATATGATATATATATATAAGATATGATAGAATATATAAGATAATATATAAGATAATAATAAGAATATATATAAGATAATAAATAAGAGATTAATCATTTATATGATTTTGGTGGTGAATAGTAATGGTTAGCCTAATCAGGATAATGATAATAATCTTGTTCTTCTTTGAAAATGACACTAAGGATGTTCATGTAACTCTTGTGTTCATCCCCTTGTCTACAATATTGTCTGTCTGCATATCATCAGGAAACTGACCTGTGGATTCTCTATTCTGTTTCTTACACATGTCTCTGGCATGTGGTAAGAATTCAATAAACACTGCTGACTGAATGTATTAGTTCTACAACCAAATGTTTTTAAGAAATAGATGTTTATGTCCCTTCGATATTTGTAGAATTTGCCCTGATGATTATTTTTTAAAGAATAATATTTTCATATGGTTCAAAATTTTAAAAAGAATAAATACTATGAAGTTATCTCTTTCTTATCCCTGCCTCTAAGATTTCCAATTTCCCTCCCTAGACTCAGCCAATGTTATTACTTCTTGTGTATCCTCAAGAGATATTTTATGTATGTACAAGAAAACATATTTATGTATGCTTTAAAAAATACTTTTTCATACAAACCTGGTGGCATATTTCATATGTCAGCATGACTAGGCACAGAAAATAGAATCTAGCTAGGTAGTTTAAAGACAAAGATCCTTACTAAAATATATAAATAATTCACAAGAATATTGGGATGCCTGAAGAAGAGACTTGAAGTTGAAATTCCAAGGATACTTGAAAGCCACACCTTATCTAGAAGCAGAACTATCAGAGAAAGTTCTAGCATTTGTCCATGATTGGTGAGAGAGTCACCTTGCCTGCACCTGGATTCACATTACAACATGAATGCCTTACATTCTGCCTCTCCTCTCACTCTGCCTAGGAAATTTCAGGCTATATTCATGTTTCATAAGATTGATTTTTTTCTATGTGTGGTTTGGTTCATAACAAAGGTCAGGTTGAATACATCTCATTGATAGGATGAGATATTTGGAACTCTAGCTTTTTTTTTTTAATTAAAAAAAATTTAATGTTTATTTATTTTTGAGAGACAGAGAGAAAGAGCACGAGCAGGGGAAGGGCAGAGAGAGGAGACACAGAATCTGAAGCATGCTCCAGGCTCTAAGAGGTCAGCACAGAGCGGAACACGGGGCTGAAACTCACGAACCACGAGATCATGATTTGAGTAGATGTCGGCTGCTTAATCGACTGAGCCACCCAGGCGCCCTGGAACTCTAGCTCTTTTGGTTGAAGAAAACTCATTTTTCTTAGGTTTATATATAAACCTTTTTGTCCAATCCTGTTATATTCACTTTTTAATAGATACTGCTCCTGTGGGCACTCCCAGTACATATCTTGCATATTAACTTTGGTCTCAGATTCTGTTTGCCAAGAAATCCTGTATAAGGTATTATGCTGTGATTTGCTAGAATATTGAAATTCAGGTGACTTCCATATGATCTGTTCTAGTCTATTGCCCCAAGTGTTCTCTAATCCTGCCTTGGCCATGCCAGGTCTTCTCCCAGAATACCCAACCTCTCTCACTCACTAGAGGTCTTGGAATTCTGATGGGGCCTAAATTAGTAAAATATGTACAGTTGCAAACCAAGATTTGACTATAAGTTTTGACTTTCAAATTCTAAATTCTTTGTAACATATTTAGATGATGGCATCTCCATTGCCGCACTCATCCATGATTATGTGTAAATGACAGTGTAAACCAGTGATCAGGCACATTCTCTTATATTTCTGCACTTTACAAAATGAAAAGAAAAAATATTTTGTAAAGACTGATGTTGAGAGAAAGTGTTTTTTACTGAGACAGTAGACATATGAATAAAATATATGGATGAATGGGTAGATGGTAGGTATACACATGCATACCAACATAATAGTTGTGCTTTTGATTAAAAATAGAGAGATCTCATTTATTAAAATAACTAAGCATTCTGTTTGTTGACTATCTATGGGAAGGTAAAGGTGACACATTAAAAAACTGGACTACAAAAATAACCCATGACATAATAATATTAATTTTTTTAAATAATAGAAGTTGTTTAGTCTTCACAATTTAAGTATGATCAATATTATATAGCAATTATTTACTGATTCTCATAATGCATATATATTAAGATAGACATTATTTAAAGAAACACTAACAGAAGAGTAAGTAGCTGTGGACTTCACCTCCCTTAGAAACATACGAAGCCACTTCTAAAGTTCGTTTCTGTTAATATTACTAATTTACTCAATGTAGCTGTTTTTAAGAGCAGGTTTTTCTAATTTTACTTTAAAATTAAAATTAGAGAATGATCCTTTATTAAAATGATGGTGATAAGACAGTTTAAACATTAATACTTTGTAAAATAAACAGTTGTCAATGCTATGTGTGGACTATTGTTTTTGCTGCTCATATTCCCTCTTTTTCAAATCCCAGAAATTTAGGCATTTAGACTGACAAGATTTTGCTTCTTTTTCAGAAGCAAAGCCAACATCAAAGAGTATAATACTAATGACAAGAGATCAATTATTAAAGGATTTTCATTTATAGCTATACAACTTAGCTTTTAAAATATTTAGGATGTGTAAATAGGACACGATGTGTAAATTGATGTAAATATAAAATGTTATGGACTTGCAGTATTCTCCATGGTAATACAGGGCTAATTTGAAATTCACTGAATTTAGAGTGGGTATTCTTAGCACGGATGAAACTGATGATTCTAGGTTAAGAGAGAAGTAGATTTGTGGAATGACAAACACAGTCAGCAATGCAGGCAGATGCCTGTTGTGTCCTATAATCTTCATAGCGTCTTCTGGAGACTTCTGGTGTTCAACTCCTTTGGAATCAGCTTTCACCTGTGGGGCCTGGTGACAGATTGTGCCAAAGTCTCACAAGGCTCCCTGGAGGCCATACTACTCTTGGTCACCATATGGCCTGAAAGGGCTTTTCACATGTTACAATATTCTCCAGTCGGGTCTCCTGGCTAATCTTCAGAGTACATTCTTAATCTCATGAACCTAATTATCTGTAAAGAAAAGTTTAAGGGGTGCTCCTTGGAATTACTCATACTAGTCCATGTACTTTTATTATCAGAGGGCGTATAGAACTCTCATTATGCAGCAATTACATTTTGGCTTTGAAAGTGTATTCTAAGAAAGATTGAAAGGATTATTCATTTCCATGGTGATCTGTGTGTCCATTATTGATCATAAACATCAATTTAAATGCCTCATTCACATTTTCAGAATACCTCAGGTTTCACATACTTGTTAAATGTTCATGTTCCACCTAGAAGCCATATGAAAATGCTGAATTCCTAGTAGAGACCAATATCAAATTAGTGATTTTAGAATTCTTATAAAAATAATTTGTTCTCATGTTATACTTCAGAAACATATAAACAGTAGATGCGTTGATTATATTTTAATCTCTTCACAACTCTACTCTACTTTTATTTTTTTTTAAACAACAAGCATAGGCTCTGAGGTGATTGTCCTTTTACAAATTCATACTTGATGCTGTGATTACAGTTTAGATGTCATGAACTGTGTTATGTGAATGAAGAGGGACTGAGCTAACACACCACCAAGTTCCACCCCATCATGAATAGCCACATTCCATGTAACAACACAATGGCAAGTGACCCTTATCCTTAACACACAAATGTTCAAATAGTAAACAGATAAAAAATAAAAATCTCTCATTCATGAAATGCTTAGCTTAAGCTTATGGAAATATTATATCATTTAAACTTACAACAATCTATTACTCTAACAGATATGCACACAGTATACTATTTCCAATAAATTTTGATCACTAAAAATAGGTTCTTTTTCTTGTGATGCTGTATTGGACTGAGGTGATAATTTAAGTCAAAACACATCCACCCCTCAAAAAATCAGGTAAAATGTTTAATCAGGTGAAATGTCAAATAACAAATAGTTCTAGTAAGCTAAATCCCTGCAGTAGCCTTCACATTGAATCAAATAATCAGTATTATTATTATCATTTGCATGTAGTAAGCTATCAAGGAGTAGCACTTTTAGAAAATGTTATATTAAAAATTAAATCTTCAACTATTTGCACTAAGATATATGCTGGAAGAAAATGCATGGTAATGAATTAGTTAGTGAAACAAGTAAACTTCCAAAGTATTATCTTAATAACTGGGCAGCCACAAACAGAAGAGTTATATCAGAGATTCCATTGGATGAAATACAGATTTCAGACAGGAGAGCAGTTGGTTACACTTCTGGGACTAAATCACTGCAGACATCACTTAGACTCATTGTCCCACTTCTACTCCTTTAAATGAACCTTTAATAGGTTCATTTGGTAATGGGCTGGAAGGGGAGAAAAGTCCTGAACCCCAGCTGCACTGCTCATTCACCTGTGCAAACCACTTGAACTCGACTTCTATCCAAATGGTTTCCTAGTAATCTTCCCAATGTACAGCTGCTATATATAAAACATGAATTACAGTAGAGAAGGTCCTGCTGTGTTGTGAATCACAGTGCACTCGACCACACTTTAGCAGGTTGAGGATGAAAAGAATAAAATGTCTGCAAACGCCTTGTTCTGTCCCCTTTTCCAGCTGGTAAAGTCAACACGTGGCAGCTTCCTGGAATGCTTTATTCTGTATCCAGCTGTACTAGATAGACCTGTTCCATTCCCTTGCCATCCTTTAGTGTAAAAATAATGGTAAGAGCATCTTACCTTTTTTGAGGCACTGGGGGCCAAATCAATTGCCTAATCAAGTGAAAACAAAACATCTGTGATGTATGAAAGGGAGGGTGGCTTTCTCTGGAGATTTTTATAAACTGATTAAGTCAGGGCACTGCTAATCCTCTATCCTGCACTTCAGATGTTCCATTGACAAGGAAGATCAGAATGAAAAGATAATGGTTATGTCACCAGCATGCAATAAACAACCTGTGAAGAGCCAGCAGAGGTTCAGAAATGTTCCCATTACAAATGTAAATGTGAACTTTAGCAACAGGGCTGGAGAACACTGTGAGAAAAGCCTGCCTCTGTGTCAAAAAGATACAAAGGAGAAAAAAACAGAAAAAGGAGCTTATTCTAATAACATAAGACATCAATTCCCAAGTGCTTATAATATTAAGTTTAGGATATATGAATTTGGCATGATAACATCTGTGCTACTTAATCATAGAGTGTTTTGGACCACAAATGAGATATTTTGAAAGTGCTTTTTACAATTCAAAGGAGTCTCATGCAAATGGTAGTTGTAATTTGGCAGAGGCATACATGAATGAAACCAAGTTCTAGAGAAAGTTTAAAGAGTAAAGCTCTCTTTATATTTGCTCATAGGATCCAAGTTATGTATTAGAAGGAATCATCATGAAGTAAATCAGACATTAGGGTTTGGATTCACACATACCTGTTTATTTACAGACCTAAGTACATAATGCTCTGTACACAAATTCTTCAGGTATCAAAATTCATCTAAATGTTGCTTCCATAATAGAAGTTACTTCTACCTTTTAATTCTACATACCAGAAACATATGAAAGATGTTAAGTTTTTAGAAAAAATTAAACTTGCAGCAAGCAAGAAAATATAAGAATAAAGTGGCATTGTTATTAAAAGGTCAATTGAAATGTTTACCTGCATTCTGGTAAAGGAATAATTAAAAGTAAGTGCATTTTATTTTTATCCTGTACTAATTAATTTATAATCTTTTCTGGTCATTCAATATGGAAGGCAAAAGGAAAACTAGAATTGCTAACATAGTAGGAACAAATACATATGATGGAAATTTAGAAGTTTTGGGAATTACAGATATTTCACTCAGTTAAAAATGATTTACCATGAGGAGACACAGGATTAATAAGTTATTTTTCCCGTGCTTGGGAACTTTACAACCAGGCAAGAAGGAAACATAAGTAAATAGGTAATAATGATGCAATGTGAAAAGTGCTCTGAGAGCTGGGAACATATACGGTTCTATGGGAGGACAAGGGAAAAAGAAAATAAGCAAGATGGGAGCAGAAAAACAGGAAAGGAGGAGATGATTTTTGATGTTAGTTTTTAATATGAAAGAAAATTATTGGAGCAAAGAAGGTAGGGAAGCATCTCAGACAGAGAAAGTAGCACGTGTGAAAACTTGGATGCATGAGATGTCATGACTCCTTTAGTAGTTCAGGGTGATTGGCTCTCAGGGAGTGAGGAGGGACCTCAGAGAAAATAAGGCTAGATACATAAGTAAGGGTCAGATCTGAAGAGCTTTGTTTACTTGCTGTGGAATTTGGATATTTGCTTAAGGACTTAGGTTCATATAGTGGTAAGCATATAGTACGTACTTTAAAAGATTTGTTGCATCAATTCATGAAAAGTTCTTGGTGATATTTGGTCAGATGTGCATTTTAGAAAGATCAGTCTCTTAGCAGTGTGGAGATTGGATTAGATAGCTGATGTTCTAGGCAACAGGACCAGTTAGGAATCTGTTGCATAAAATGGCCAGGAATGATGAGGACTTGAACCAAAGAAGAGGCCACGGGGTTGAAGTGTAGTCACTATTTTAATCTGTATGGGAGGTAGAGTCAATAGAGTCTGATGGCAGATTACATTGGAGAGTTCAGAGTTCAGTGCTGTTTTGAAATACACATATGCGCTCTTATTTTAGATAGATGCAGCTTCTCTGGACTGGCAAGCAAGAGATGACCTTGTGAAAAAGGTGGGGTGTCCTTTCCTTTCACTTGTTGGAGCATAGACACGCAGCATAAAACTTGGAGAGTAGAGAGTAGACTAGGTTTTACCCCCAACTTGTCATTTCAATTGAACACCTTCGTGCAGTACACAAACAGTACCATCTCATATGGTAACCTTAGTGGGATTATTCTCAGATTCCTGATGTGAATTATTTTCATCACTAGGATGCAATTTACTGAAGGAAGAAAGTCACCTAGAAGAGCAAATTCTGGGAAAACAATAACTTTTGCTTGAAACTTCTTGAATTTGGTATAACAGTACATGCAAATGAAGATCTCTAGATTTCTACTTAAAAATATGGGTTTGCAGTTTAGGAAATTGACTTGAAACTGTGAATTTATTAATGGAAGAGAGTTACTTGGGTGAGGCGGTTTCAAATTTTCTCTTTAGGACTATCTTTGGATGACAGTGTGGTTGGAAGTAGAGAGAATGAGCATTTAGAGATTATGGTGATTAGAATGATCAAAACCAAAAATGAAGCAGTAAGTACCATAATCTGAGGTTAAGGAAGGTCAAGGTCAAAAGGGTTTTAGAGGTTTTGCCACCTAAGAAGTAATTGTGATAGGCAAAAATAAATAAATAAAAATAGTGTGATGATAGAAGTAGTAGTTATTTTGGAGTGGGTTTCTTTTGCTTTATGTGAGTGTTCAGATTAATCTGTATCCTAAAAGTCTATTTTCTTAATTTCTTTGTATTAGCAATGTGTATTAACACATTATGGATTCAAACAACAGTAGTGTGCTTTTATTAGAACCTTCTCTTCAGTTTTGCCCTTTATGTATATCAGTAACAGCTAAATGATTGAAAATGGTCTTCCATTTTGGAAAAAGCAGTAATAAAATAGTAAAATAATGGGATTTTTTATAGTAAATATATCTTCATAAATGTATACTTTTCATTACTCTATTTTATTCTACTTATTTATGTATTTATGTGACCTAGGAAGCAAACAAGTGTGTAAAGATTGAGTGATAGCCAGCTTCAAGATGGGTTTTCAGGGGTGCCTGGGTGGCTCAGTCAGTTAAGCGTCCGACTTCGGCTCAGGTCATGATCTCATGGTTCGGGGATTCAAACCCCATTGTCAGGCTCTGTGCTGAAAGTTCAGACCCTGGAGCCTGCTTTGGATTCTGTGTCTTCCTCTCTCTCTGCCCCTCCTCCCTTATACTTTGTTTCTGTCTCAAAAATAAATAAACATAAAAAAATTAAAAAGAAAGATTGCTTTCAATGAACCCCACTTCTTGATATTCACATCCATATGCAGTCCCTTCCCACACTGTACCAGAGTGATCTGAATCACCAGTAAGATGTGGCAGAATTGTGAAATGTCACTTGTGATATTAGGTTATGAAAGATTATGGCTTCCATTTGGTGTTCTCTCTTTCTTGGATTACTCCTTCTGGGAGATGCTACCTACCGTGTCATGAGCAGCCCTGTGATGAGGAATTGAGGATTGTCAACAACCACTGCTTAGCAGTGGATCCCTCATCCCTAGTTGAGCTTCTGTATGGTTGCATTCAGGGCTAACAGCTTCACTACAATATCATGTGAGACCTTGACACAGAACTACCCAACAGAGCTGCCTCCAAATCCCTGAACTTCAGAAATTCTGTAAAATAACAAATATTTGTTATTTTAAACTATAAGGTCTTGAAGTAATTTGTATATAGCATTAGATATTTAATACATATTTGGATCATCTCAATTTTAAAGTTTATAAATTCCTTCCTTCAAGGAATAAAATCTAGATAATCGTATAGCCTGTATGTATTATACATAATCTCTGCTTTAAAACTAAATTTCTTTTTTTTTAATTTTTTAATGTTTATTTTTTTTTATTTTTTATTTTTTTTACAAATAGTTTATTGTCAAATTAGTTTCCACATAACACCCAGTGCTCATCCCCCACAAGTGTCCTCCTCCATGCCCATACCCCCCTCCCCCCCACATCCATCAGTCCTCAGTTTTTGTCAGCATTCAAGAGTCTCTCATGGTTTGCCTCTCTCCCTTTCCCCCACCATTTCCGCCCTTCTTCTCCCCCTTGGTCCTCTGTTAAGTTCCTCCTAATCCTCTATACGTGCACACATATGATATTTGTCCTTCTCTGCCTGACTTATTTTGCTCAGCATAACACCCTCAAGGTCCATCCATGTTGCTACACATGGCCAGATTTCATTGTTTCTCATTGCCATGTAGTATTCCATGGTATAGATAAATCACATCTTCTTGATCCATTCATCCGTTGATGGACACTTAGGCTCTTTCCATGTTTTAG